>CAUYSK010025769.1:0-19490 GCA_963575035.1 Avahi laniger | reverse complement strand
CCAGAACAGGGTGTGTGTGGGAGGGTGGCAGTGTGTTTATGGGGACACTGAGCTGAGTAGACTTTACAAATATGCTACAGAGATTTATCTCACCTTCTAATCAGCTGTGAGTACGAAGAACCCAGCAGGAGTTGAGCTCATTTTAATATATTTTTGTCCTTTTCTTTTTGCATCCTCCTTTTATCTTTATATATTGTATCTCTTCATGATCCAGCTTAGTCTATCTAATCCTCCCTCTTTTCTGGAAGCTGATTTTCACTTTCTAAGTTCGTAACAGTGGGTATGATTCGGTCAGGGTTGTAAGTGTGTATATCACCCAGATAGTGTTCATGGTACCCACAGGTAGGTTTTTACCCATCCCCTCCTCCTCCCCCTTCCCCCCTGGCTTGATTTCCACTGAGTTTTACTTCCCTCTGTGCACGTGTGTGATCACCAGTTAGTTCCAATTTAACAGCAGGTACGTGTGGTGTTTGTTTTTCCATTCTTTAGATACTTAGGATAATGGTCTCCTGTTCCATATAAATTGTTGCAAAAGGCCTTAATTAATCCTTCCTGGTGGCAGGGTAGTATTCCTTGGTATACATATACCACATTTTGTTAATCCACTTATGAATGGATGGGCAGTTGGGTTGATTCCGCATCTTTGCAATTGCGAACTGTGCTGCAATAAACATTCAAGTTCAGGTATCTTTTTGATAAAATGACTTCTTTTTCTTTGGGCAAATACCCAGTAGTGGGATTACTGGATCAAACGGCAGGTTTACTTCTAGTGCTTTGAGGAATCTCCATACTGTTGTACTCATTTGCAGTGCCACCAACAGTGTGTAAGTGTTCCTTTCTCTCTGAATCTATGCCAGCATCTATTATTTTTGGGCTTTTTAACAAAAACCATTCTGACTGGGGTAAGGTGATACCTCATTGTGGTTTTAATTTACATTTCCCTGATAATTAGTGACATTGAGTATTTTTTCATATGTTTATTGGCCATTTGTGTATCTTCTTTTTAAAAGTTTCTGTTCATGTCTTTTGCCCACTTTTTAATGGAGTTTTTTGTTTTTCTCCTTGCTGATTTGCTTGAGTTCTTGTAGATTCTGGTTATTAGCCCTTTATTGGATGTATAGCTTGTGAATATTTTCTCCCATTCTTTAAGGTGTTTATTTGCTCTGTGGATTATTCCCTTAGCTGTGCAGAAACTCTTTAATTTATTTAATCAAGTCCCATTTATTTATTTTTGTTATCGGTGTGATTGCCATTGGGGTCTTCTTAATAATTTCTTTGTCTAGAAGAGTTATTCCAACATTTTCTTCTAGCATTCTTACGGTTTCATGTATTACATTTAAGGTGTTTATCCATATTGAATTAATTTTTGTGAGCGATGAGAGAGATGGATCCTGTTTCAGTCTTCTACATGTGGCTATCCAATTTTCCCAGCACCATTTATTGAATAGGGCTTCTTTCCCCAGCGTATATTGTTGTCTGCTTTGTCAAAGATCATTTGGCTCTATGTGGATGGTTTTACACCTGCATTCTCTGTTCTTTTCCATTGGTCTACTTCTCTGTTGTTGTGCCAATACCATGCTGTTTTGGTTACTATAGACTTGTAGTATAGTTTGAAATCTGGTAATGTGATAGCTCCAGATTTGTTCTTTTTGCTTAAGATTGTTTTGGATATTTGGGCTTTTTTCTAGACCTGTGAAATATGACATTGATATTTTTATGGGGATTGCATTAAATCTGTAAATCTCTTTGGGTAGTATGGACATATTAACAATGTTGATTCTACCCAATCCATGAGCATGATATGTTTTTCCATTTATTTTGATCATTTGCAATTTCTTTCCTCAGAGTTTCATAGTTCTCTTTGTAGAGATCTTTCGCCTCCTTGGTTAAGTAGACACGCAGGTATTCTATTTCTTTGTAGCTATTGTTAATGGTATTGAGTCTTTGATTTGACTCTCAGCTTGACTTTTATTGGTATGTAGGAATGCTGCTGATTTGTGTACCCTGATTTTATAACCCGAGCCTTTGCTGAATTTACTTATTAATTCCAGGAGTCCCTGGGTGGAGTCTTTGCTGTTTTCTATACCTAAGATCATATTGTCAGCAAAAAGCAATAGTGTGACCTTCTCCTTCCTGATTTGGATATCCTTTATTCCTTTCTCTTCCCTGATTGCTTGGGGTAGGACTTCCAGCACTGTGCTGAATAGAAGTGGTGACAGTGGGCACCCTTGCCTCATCCCTGTTCTTAGTAGGAATGGTTTAAATTTTTTCCCCATTCAGTATGATGTTGGCTGTGGGTTTGTCATATATGGCTTTTATAATCTTAAGATATGTTCCTTTTGTCCCTAGTTTGTTAATATTTTACCATGAAATGGTGTTAAATTCTGTTGAATGCTTTATCTGCATCTGTTGAGATGATCAGATGGTCTTTGTTTTTCTTCTGTTTATGTGGTGAATCACATTTACTGATTATGTATGTTGAACCATTCTTGTATCCTTGGGATGAAGGCCACTTAGTCACAGTGGATTATTTTTTTGATGTGCTGTCGAATTCACTTTGCTAGTATTTTTTTGAGGATTTTTGCATCTATATTTATAAAGGATATTGGTGTGTAGTTTCCTTTTTTCATTTTGTCCTTTCCTGGCTTTGGTATCAAGGTGATACTGGCTTCATCAAATGAGTTGGGGAGGATTCCCTTCTTCTGAATGTTATGGAATATTTTCAGCAGTGTGGATATCAGCTCTTCTTTGTAGGCCTAGTATAATTTACCTGTGAATCCATCTGGTCTGGGGCTTTTTTTTCTGGTTGGAAGATTTTTTTTTTTTTTTTTTTTACTGCTTCAATCTCCTTGTTTGTTATTGGTCTGTTCAGAAGTTTGATTTCTTCCTGATTTAGTCTTGGGAAGTTATTTATTCAGAACTTTTTCCATTATCTGTATGTTTTCAAGTTTATGTGTGTAGAGATTTTCATAGCATTCACAGGTGATATTTTGTATTTCTGGGGTGTCAGTTGTAATATCTCCTTTTTCATATCTGATTGAACTTATTTGGGTCCTTTCTCTTATATCCTGGTTAATCCAGCATGAGGTCTCTCAATATTGTTTATCTTTTCAAAAAACCAACTTTTTGTGTCATTGATTCTTTGTATTGTTTTTTTGTTTTCCATTTTGTTTAGTTCTGCTCTGACCTTATTATTTCTTTTCTTCTGCTGGCTTTGGGTTTTTTTTGCTCTTCCTTTTCTAGTTCCTTCAGACATGTCATTAGATTGTTAATTTGTGATCTTTCTGTCTTTTTGATGTGGTCATTTAACTCTATAAATTTTCCCCTTAGGACTGCTTTTTCTGAGTCACATAGATATTGACAGCTTGTGCCCCCTTTGTCTTTCACTTCAAGGAATCTTTTGATTTCTTAATTCATTATTATCCCAATAATCCTTCAGCAGCAGGTTGTAATTCCCATCACTTTGTGTAGAATTGAGTGTTTCTTTTGGAGTTGATTTCTACTTTTATTTCACTGTGGTCTGAGGAGATGTATTGGGTGATTTCTATATTTTTGAATTTGTTGAGACATTTTTTGTAGCCTAAAAATATGATCAATTTTGGATAATATTCAATGTGCTGATGAGAAAAATGGATATTCAGTAGTTTTTGGGTAAAATATTCTGTAAATGTCTGTTAGGTACATTTGTTCTAGAGTCCTGTTTATGTCCAGTGTTATTTTATTTATTTTTTGCTTGGATGATCTTTCTGTCAGTGGGGTGATGAAATCCATGGCAATTACAATGCTGTTGTGTATCTCTTTGCTTAGATTTAGTAGGGTTTGCTTTATGAATCTGGGCACTTCTGTGTTAGGTGCATAAATATTTAAGACTGTTATGTCTTCTTGTTGAATTGCTCCCTTTCCCATTATGTAATGACATCTTTGTCTTTTTTTATTATTGTTGATTTAAAGTCAAATTTTATTTGATGAGAATTGCTACACCTGCTCTCTTTTGGTTTCCACCTGTGTGGAATATTTTTTTCCATCCTTTCACATTGAGTCTGTGTGTGTCCTTGTGGTTTAGATGTGTATCCTGGAGACAGCAAATAGTTTGATTATGTTTTTTCATACATTCAGCCTGTCTATTTCTTCTGAGTGGTACATTTAAACTGTTAGAATTAAAAGATAGAATTGATATGTGGTATGTTGTTCTGTTCATCATGGTAAGTAGTACCTTATTGCTTTGTTTTCCTTTTTGTGCTATTGTTTTATAAGAGTTGTGAGCTTTAGGGGTTTTTTTTTGATGGTTTTACAGTGGTGGGTATCTATTGTATTGATTAATGTAGTTCTGAGTATTTCCTGCAGAGCAAGTCTGGTCATGACACATACCTTCAGTGTTTGCTTGTCTGGAAAAAATTAATTTGTCCATCAATTATGAATTGCAGGATTCATAATTAGTTTTGCAGGATTCAAAATTCTACGTTGGCAGTTGTTCTGTTTAAGAAGATTGAAGATGGAACCCTACTCCCTTCTGGCTTGTAGGGTTTCCACTGAGAAGTCTGTTGTTAGCATGAGTTTTCTTTTGTGGGTCAGTTGTTGCTTATATCTAGCTGCTTGTAGAATTTTCTCCTTCATTTTGACTTTGGCCAGATTGATAACTATGTGTCTGCAGATGTCCTATTTTCTATGAATATTCCTGGAGTTTGATAACCATCCTGCATCTAGATGTCTGTATCTCTGTTGATATTGGGGACGTTTTCCTCAATAATTTCCTCAAACAGATTTTCTATGCTCTTAGCTCTTTTGTCTTCTCCCTCAGGGATACGTATAATTTGTGTGTTAGTTAGTTGACTTCATGTAGTCCCATATCTGTGAGTGATTGTTCCACCTTTTTTGTGATGTTCTCTGCCTCTTTAAGAGACCCCTGTCTTTAAGCTGTGAGATTCTTTCTTCCCTTTAGTTCAGTCTGTTGTTGATGCTTTTCAATGTGTTTTGAAATTCCTTGAATGATTCATTTATTTTTTTGAGTTCCATTATATCCTTTTTTTTATGTTGCCTAGGTTTTTAATGACTTTTTCATTAATTTCCTGAAATATTTGTTTAGCTTCTTTTTGTTGGCTTTCAACTTTCTCTTCAATTCTGTTAATCTTATTTGCCATCCATCTTTTGAATTCTGTTTCTGTCATTTTGACAATTTCCTTGTAGTTGGAGTTTGCTACTGTAGCTCCATTGTGATGCCTTGGGGGTGTCAATACTTTTGATTTTTCTTTTGCTGGTGTCTTCTCATCTGAAACCTCTTTATTCAACTCAGGGCTCATAGGTTTACAGGCCACATGTTCTTTTCTGGGAACTCTCCTGCTTAATTAGGAGAAGGGGAGGGGCATGTGCACTAGAACCCTGTAATGCAGCTGCTCAGATTTCACCTGCAATTGCCTCTGTTTAAGCCTGTGTTGCCTGCTGTTTGTGCTGGGCTGTTCCCAGATAGTTGTAGGATGTTCGAGGTGGGTGCTGGGCAAGACCCTCTTCACTGAGGCTGGTGTTGTGGGGATTGCTTTGCCCGGGGTCTCCCTGCAGAGGTGGCAGCAGCTGGGTGAGGCTATCCAGGCAGTAGTTATAATTTCCTGGGCTGTGAGCATTTGTTAAAACCAGGTCCCAGTGTACTGGTAGAGTGTTGGACTTTGAAACTGTGGCAATGGGGCAGGGTCAGGGGTGAGGTCTTGAGGCCCAGAGGCAATGCTGGATTCTCAGGGTGGTATTCTAGGCCTGGAAGAAGCTCTGGAGACACGGAGGCAGAGCCTCCGATGGCTCTGATGTGTAGGGCTGAGAGCAAGGAGGAGGGCCCTGGGGTGGTGGGGTTGAGCTGAAGGCTGGGGGACCAGATGCCAAATCATATGGGCAGAGGTTGGTGCCAGTGGCCCAGGGACCATGGAGTTCTCCCCGCATTCGCCAGGACCCACCAAAGCAGTTGCCCGAAGGCTCTCAGGTCAGTGCCCATATGCTCAGTTCCCATTGTGCTTTCCATCTCCAGTCCAGTGGGGGCAATGTGAAGGTCTCAGCCACAAAGCTGAGTCCCTTGCTGGCCTGGCACTGTGCACCTGAGAGCTTAGGATGACTTTAGCTGCTGCCCGATCCCCCTTGCACAGACTCCAGGCAGATCCTTGAACTGTGGCAGCAGAGAAAGCCCTTTCCCAACTCGGCCAGCATAGTGCTATCCTGCTAATCTTCCCTGTTTGTGGTTTAATATTGTCAAATGTATCCCCCATCACCTTATTTTTTCCACACTGAGAGTCCATCCTTGCTTCTCTATGGTTTCACAGTGTTTCTTCCAAGATAGCTGTCTGGAGGTAGGCACCTGCTTCCTGTTTACTCTTGTTTTCTTGGGAGCTGTGGGCTGCTTCTAAGGTGCTATTTTTTCCCCTTCAGGATAAACTCTTCCAGGGGTGGCAGCCGGACCCCCTGCCTAGTCCCACCGGTTGAGAGGTATGCTTGCAATTTGCTTGGTGCTGACTTTCTTCCCTGCAGTGGTGGAGTGTCCTGGGTCTGGCTGTACTACTAGCCATGGCAGTGCTTGCTCAGGGCTGGGGCACTGGTGGCCTCATTCTGTGGATCCTGGGTACTGCATCACTCCTCCAGGCAACTGAGGCTTCCAATTAAGTAATATATGCAAATTCCCACTGGTCAAATGAGATTTAAAACCAATCTAACTGCCTGAAAATCATGCCCAGATTCTGATTCCCATCTCCTTTTAGCATTTAGAAAACACCCTAACAAATTTATTGCTGTTTAGCACTGGCCTGAAATGATCTTCACCTCTAAAAGATCTTTAATAAAGGTAACAGAAATTGCTGTGAGGTAGACTGAGCTGTTGTCTAATATTCTGGGGGCCATTCTCTTCCAAGGAAAAGGAAGATTACACACAAAGCAGCCAATTCAAGAGAAGAAAGGGATTAATAGGCTTCCTGTCACTGTAACTACTATATTCTGCTTTGGGGAGCAATGTTTTATTACAATGTCCACTACTCTTGGAGTCCCTAAAGAACTCTTTAAACAATGATTTATCTTAATTTTT
This sequence comes from Avahi laniger, assembly GCA_963575035.1. Classification (NCBI taxonomy): domain Eukaryota; kingdom Metazoa; phylum Chordata; class Mammalia; order Primates; family Indriidae; genus Avahi; species Avahi laniger. Next base: position 12,442 of record CAUYSK010025769.1, on the reverse strand, counting down.
TTCCCCCCGGGAAAACAAGTAGTATACTTCACTTAAGAGAAATGTTTTGCAGTCATGGTAAATTCCCTTTGTTCATTTGCTTATTCATTCACTTGGCCATCTACAAATACTTACCGAGTGTCTAATATTAAAACAAATGTTTCTCTAAAATACTATAAGCCCTTTCACTTTTAGAGGTAAATATATATGAGACTTTATGGCTGCATTTGTGCTCAGTATATTTTTTTATAACACACTGTCTGCTGTGACCAGAGTTGAAATTTTATAGTCAAAATCTATTACCCTGGAGATGAAAAAGTGGCCAACAGCCAATAATAACCAATAGTTTTTCAGCAGAAAGAGTGTTGTATAAACTAAAAAAGGAAGACACAAACAAACAAGTATATTCTAAACTTATGTATGTTATAATTTTCAGGAAACTGGCTTTTTATTTCTCAGCTGAAACTTCACTGTTAGCTCATAAAGGCTTATGATTCTTTGGGCTGGCACCTGTTCAAGAAATGACTGCAAACTTCCTGAAGGGATATAGCAACAGAGAGGAGGCAAGTAATTTGATCAGACTTTTTCTGGGAAGCTAGCAAGACTTCCTCCTTGTCCTAGATATAATTTTGCGGGGCTGCATTAGTTTTTAAATTTACATCAGGTCATTTTATTTATTATTTCAGCATATTATGGGGATACAAATGTTTAGGTTACATGTATTGTCTTTGCCCCATCCAAGTCAGAGCTTCAAGCATGTCCATTCCAGATGGTGCACACTGCACCCATTAGGTGTGAATAGATCCATCCCTTCCTTCCCTCTGCCTGACACCTGATGAATGTTACTACTATATGTGCACTTAAGTTTTGGTCACTTAAGTCAGTTAATACCAATTTGATGGTGAGTACATAGGGTGCTTGTTTTTCCATTGCAATGTTTCACATAGTAGAATGGGCTCTGGCTCTATCCAGGATAATACAAGAGGTGCTAGATCACCAGTATTTTGGGGAGCTGAGTAGAACTCCGTGGTATACATATACCACATTTTATTAATCCACTCATGTATTGATGGGCACTTAGGTACACCCAGATTCATAAAGTAATTCCTACTTAATCTAAACAACAATAATAAACAGCAACACTATAAGAGCTGGAGACTTTAACACCCCTCTGACAGAACAGATCCTCCAAACGGAACTCTGGAACAAACGGGGCTGACTGACATTTATGGAACATTCTACCCAAAACCCACTGAATCTACATTTTTCTCATCAGCTCATGGGACATTCTCTAAGATTGACCATATCTGAGGCCACAAAGCATGTCTCCACAAGTTTAAAAAAATAGAAGTTGTTATACCATGTATCTTCTCAGATCACAGTAGAATAAAATTAGAAATCAACTTCAACACAAACTCTCATCTCTCCACAAAGTCATGGAAACTGAACAACCTTCTACTGAGTGATTATTACGTTAAGGAGGAAATTAAGATGGAAATCAAAAGAGTGTTTGAACTAAATGATAAAGGACACGCAAGTTACATCAGGTTATTTTAAAAATCATTTGTTTTCTTGAATTATTCCTGTGGAGAGGAGAAGGAAAATGGATATCTCTCATCCAGCAGAACTAATGCTAATATACAGTCACTATATATAACTATTATAGTTACAATAGTTCCCACTTTTGAGTGCTTCATATTATTTTCACATGTAAGGCATTATGCTTTTTTTCTTTAAATACATTTTACTTCAAATCCTTGCCCAAATCCTGGAGAGTAAGGATTATTATTTCTATGTTACAGAGGAGAAAACTGAGGCTTAGAGGAGCTTATCAAAGTCTACAAGCCAATAAGTGGTAGAGCTGGGATTCAAACCCAGTCTGTAAGCCTGTGCTATTACGACACAATGCACAGTGGCTTTTGAAAACTTTCCCAACTTCCTGTGTGAAAATACTCATAATTTTATATAGAATTATTTAGACTTTAATTTCTGAACATAGCATTCAATGTCAAATCATATCATGACTACCTTTTGTTTTGGAGGTTTATTTGCTTTTCATTCCCTGTCTTCATAAACATCTTCTTCTTTGCATTCCAATAACCTCCTCTAAAAGCATCTTTCGGTAGTTGAGTAGGTTTCACCCATTACTAACTTTTGTGGTCAGTGGAGCTGGACTGCTTCAAATCTGTCCCTACCAAACTTAGTATTTCGAAATCATTGAGCAAACTGAAGGGAAAATCCTCAGGATTCAGACTCAAAATAGGATCTTAACCCCATAAACTGGCTCTTTACATTATTTCTCAGTGTAAACAGAAATTCAAATTTTGCCTTTGCCCAGGGCTGCCATTTCAAATGAAGCCATGGTACATTTGGCATTCCTTTGACCCACTGTCAAACAGTTTGGAAATGTAGAATGTTTTCAGAAGTTAATATCTGTACTTGAATGTTTATGGCAGCACAATTCACAATTGCAAAGATGTAGAAAGAACCCAAGTACCATCAATACATGAGTGGATTAATAAAATGTGGTAGATGTATACCATTGAATACTACTCAACTACACAAAACAATGGTGAACCAGCACCTCTAATGTTATCATGGATAGAACTTGAGCCCCTCCTTCAAGTGAAGTATCACAGAATGGAAAAACAAGCACCACATGTACTAGCCATCAAATTGGTATTAACTGATCAACACTAAAGTGCTCATAGGGTGCCAGTCAGGTGGGAGTGAGGTGGGTAAACTCACACCTAATGATGCAGGGCACACTTGTAGCCCTGGTTTGGGTGAGGCAAAGGCATTATAAGTTACCAAAATATTTGTACCCTTATAATATTCTGAACTTAAAAAAGTTAACATGTAAAAGTCCAATCCCACATTGTCTTCCAAAGCACTGTTTTTTCTTTCCAGAAGTCCTGTCCCACAAGTCTGCTTCCCACAGATACATGCCAGCTACCACACACAATCATGGCAGGCCTCTCTTTGGTTTTGCCTTTATTTCCTCTTCTGGTGTTTTATTTTTCCCACCACATTGATTTTCATTTTCTATATTATTGCTCCACTCCCTTTCATTTGGTGTGGAAAAGCTATAGCTAAGGTGTACCCAACCAGGGAAAACTGTAAAGGATGGGCAAGGAGCACTGGCAATAGTGTCAAGGCTCCCCTGAAAACTCCCTTTGGATCTTTTATACTAAAGCAAAAGTGGAAGGAGGGGAATTGATAACAAATTTACAATTTATTATTAAAGACAATAACTCAAAATCAAATAAAATTTACCCATGATGGACTGGGATAGAATGTGCACCATCCATTTTTCTTGCTAATAGCTCCCATGTTTTCTTTGGGGGGGACCACTCAGCTCCCACTTTGGGTCCATGAGTTTCCACCACAGTTGACTGCATTGTCCACCCGATCTCTGCCTCCCTCAGGCCCACAGTTACCATGTGACCTAGGCCTGGTCAGAGCACTGCATGTCCCCAGCCACACTGGTTGGTTCAAGGTTAGATACTTAACCCAAGTCTGGCCAATGATAATGAGAGACAGTGAAATTCAATTTCAGAACTTGCATTTGAGTTGTTGAAAAAAAAGTACATCAGAAGTACATCATTTTCACTGGGGCTGATGAGAGGATAATTGGTAGTCCTAGAGAAGTGAGAGTATCTGCAGTAGAAGTGGAACACAGAGATGGGGAGAGAGATTCAGTCCTGGGGCAATTGTTTAAATCTTTGATCCCGTACCACCTGGACTTTTAAGCAAATTTGTGTCTGTAAACACTTGGAAATAGCTTTTCTCTCCTTGAAGCTGAGAGAGTGTTGACCTCTACAAACCATGTGGTGGGTTGCTTATGGTTTTTCACTGATCTGCACATTATAATACCATTTTTAAAAATTACTGATTTAAACATAGCATGGACATCACAGAAATACAAAACATTATCTTTGAATACTCTAAAAATCTATATGCCCCAAAACTGCAAAATGTGGAGGAAATGGACAAATTCTTGGAAACATTCAACTTGCCTAAGGCCAATCAGGTAGAAATAGAATTCCTTAACAGATGAATATCAAGCACAGAAATTGGAACAGCAATTACAAGTCCCGAACCCAATGGGTTCACACCTGAATTTTACGAAGCCTACAAAGAAGAAAACTCAAACCTATACTGCAGAAATTATTCCACAACATTGAGAAGGATGGTATCCTCCCCAGCACATGATACAAAACCCATATCCCCTTGATACCAAAGCCAGGAAAGGACACATCCAAAAAATAATTCATCATGCCCAGGTGGGCTTTACCCCAGAGATTACACATGCACTTTACCACGTAAATAAAAGCAAGAACAAAGACCATATGATTCTGTCAATAGACACAGAAAAAACATTTGAGAAAATCCAGCACACTTTTATGATAAGAAAATAGGCATAGATGGGACATTCTTTAAAATTATTAAGGACGTATATGATAAACCTATAGCTAATATCATATTGAATGGGGAAAAATTGAAAGCATTCCCACTTAGAACAGGAACTGGACAAGATTGCCCTCTATCTCCACTTATATTCCACATAGTGCTGGAAGTCCTTGCCCGAGCACTCAGACAAGAGGGGAATGAAAGCTGTCTGAATGGGGGCCAAAGAGGTCCAACTCTCACTGTTTGCTGATGATATGCTATTATATCTAGAAAATCCTAAGGATTCAACCAAGAAACTCCTGGAATTGGTAAATTCAGTAAAGTGCCAGGATACAAAGTTAATGCATTCCTATACACCAATATCAGTCAAGCTGAAAATCAAAGATGCAACACCTTTCATGATAGCATCAAAGAAAATTAATATATTTAATGAAGGAGGTGAGAGACATATATAGGGAGAACTATTAAATACTGACAAAAGAAAAGTATAGAAGATGTATACAGATGGAAATTCCTACCGTGCTCATGGATTGGTAGAATCAGTATTGTTAAAATGTCCATACTGCCTAAAGTGATCTATAGAATTAATGTAATCTCTATCAAAATTCCACCATCATTCTTTACAGATTTAGAAAAAAACAATTCTGTGCTTTGTCTAGAACCAGAGAAGACTTCGTATACCCAAAACAATCGTAAGCAAAAAGAGCAAATTAGGAGGCATCAGTCTGCCTGACTTCAAACTTTAGCACAAGGCTATAGTAATCTAAACAGTATGGTACTGGCACAAGAACAGAGATAGAGACCTTTGGAATAGGATGGAGATCCCACGTATGAAACCATCCTCATATTGTTATCTAATCTTTGACAAAGCAGACCAAAATATACAGTTGGAAAAGGAATCTCCATTCGATAAGTGGTGCTGGGAAAACTGGATATCCACATGCAGAAGATTGAAACTGGATCCCCACCTCTCATAAAAATCAACTCACAGTGGATAACAGACTTAAACCTGAGGGGTGAAACCTTAAGAATTCTAGAAGAAAAGAAGGGGGGAAAGATTCTTTTAGAAATTGGTTTAGGTAAAGAATTTATGAAGAAGACCCCCCAAAGCAATCACAGCAGCAACAAAAATAAACAAATGGGACCTGATCAAATTAAAAGCTTCTGTACAACCAAGGAAGCTATCATTAGAGTGAATAGACAACTTACACAATGGGAGAAAATATTTGTTGGTAACAAGAATCAACAAGAAAAAATCAAAAATCATCAATAAATGGGCAAAGGACATGAACACAAACTTTTCAAAGGAAGACAGACTATTAAAAACAAGTGCTACTCGGGAAAATCAACAAGAAAAAATCAAACAACCCTATCAAAAAGTGGGCAAAGGACATGAACAGAAACTTTTCAAAAGACATAATAATGGCCAAAAAAGATATGAAAAAATGCTCAACATCTCTAATCATCAGGGAAATGCAAATTAAAACCACAAGGACTGCAGGGTTTTAATTTTGATTTTGATTTGGACAAAAGTGAAATTGAACGCAGAATTTGTATGTTTGATAGACGTATTCTGATTTTTGGTCACCAGAATCAAGTGGAACACTTATACTGCAGCTGTGGGCCCAGTTCTGTGGCCAGTCTGAAAACATTTACAAATACCCAATTAAGTTAACTCAGGCCAGGACCTTATTGCATTGATTACTGAGATAGGGGACACAAGACTAATTTAAAAGTCTGTGTAAGAATAAAGTAACAAGTGCTTTGACTTGGCGGAAAATGATATGTTTCATGTACCCCTGAAAGAGGAATTCCAGGTCTTACTAACTCTTTATTGCCTTTAAAGTTTGAGTTCAGCTCCTATAGGGCACATGTGTTCTTTGCAGATTCAGAATGATTAGTGAAAGAGAATACCTGATGCTCCTTGTTGTGTATGTTTTAAAAATGGACTCTAAGTTGATTCCCCACTTACCTCTGTCTATTTAGTTGTGAATTCTAGTGTGCATAGCTAATTCTTCAGACATTTGTTTATTTTTCTTCCTAAATTACCAGGTAGTATAGATATAGAGGGAAAAACTCTAGGTAATTTATGATTTTGATGATCAAATTCAGGAAGTCAATTCTGATAAAATACCTTCAAAATTGTTTTAGGAATTAAAAAGTGTGTGTGTGTGTGTGTGTGTGTGTGTGTGTGAGAGAGAGAGAGAGAGAGAGAGACAGAGAGACAGAGAGAGAGAAAGAGAGACAGAGAGAAGGAAAAGGTGAACAAAAAACCCCTAGTCCTATCCTTTTAAATACAATTCTCCTAATGTTTAGGTTACTGTAAAGATTAGTGTCACCACCCAGAAAAAAGTATTTACTTCAGTTAGTGGATTAATTAATTAATGATTTAATTTGACCCCAATCTTTGATCATCTCCATCATAGACATTGGCTTGGTCTCATGGTTTGCTGGGTTACTCCTGTGCTGTTCTGGGTGAAATGTGTGGGAAGTATTCGTTGTGTGTGTGTGTGTACTGGAGGCCGTTGTATGGCTCTTCTGTTGGAAACTGCCATTCTTGAAGGTTCTTGTATATTGAGGAGTAATAGAGAAAATCTGCCCCACCACTCTTTTCTTTTATGGAGAGAGTTTCCTCTCTTTTTTTCCCAGGAACAGATGGCCAATATATTGCAAAAAAGTAGGCATCTGAGCAGAGATTGTATTGCCTCTCTCTGGGGTGGTAGCACCCTGTTGGGGTTCATTTCTCAGAACAAGAACAGGGAGCTTTTCCCTACTGAGGACCACTGTACTTTGGCCATTGTGGGAATGAACCAAGGGCCACACCATAGAGAAAAATGAAATTTAATATATAACTTCCCACGAAGAAGAAGCATGTAAGCCAAAAGGGAGAATAACATTCAGCATCTAAACGTCAGGTTCTTAATTCTGGTAACAAGAATGGAGATATAATTACCTCCATTTCGCTGGGTATCTGGCTCCAGTTACAGGGTGAGGGAATGGCTGCAGGGCCCAAGGCTGCTTCACTCCCACATTGCTTGTCTCTAAGAAGGAAAAGCGAAGTGGTGCATAGTAGACTTCCCTAGCATAACATCCATTTCTGCTCCCATCCTTGGCCTCTGCTCTAGTAGATCTGGGGCTTAATCATCCTCTGTGTGACCAAGAAAACCCACCTAACTCTTCATTCCCATTTTGGTTTTGGAAGAGCAGACGGAGAAGGCAGCTCTGCCCTCTCAGATGCCAGCGGGTACCAGGTCCTGAGATAGAGATGCTACTATGAAACCTCATTTCTGGTTCCTGGTTGTTTGTTTCTCTTCATTGGTCCTTTTGGCCTGCATTTTTGTTCATGAAGTAGTAAGTGGTAATCAAACCCAACACCTCTGGAATATCTTGTGGATTTTGTCTATCCTCCCTGGCCTCTGCTTTAGTTCAGGCTCTCATCTCCTGCTTATACTATTACAGGTAAACTCCTAACAACTGCCCCATTTCCATTTCCTCTCATCCCTTCCAAGTGCCACTGCCACATTGGCCTTCTGAAATGCAGTTTGATCATGCTGCTCCCCTGCTCATACCCCAATGGCAGGCCCCTCAGTGACTCCCCATTTGGTACAGGCTTCTAAGCCCAGCACCTGAGATTCCATACTCTGCCCCTGCCTACCTCTCTAGTTTTATTCCTCTGGAATATAACTTGACACTCTTTGTTAAACAGTGTTAAATGGAAGATTTGATTTCAGCACCAAGGTTACAGCATGAAGAAGTTTTTAAAAATCTGAACTCTTGGCATCAAGACAGAAAGTAGAATAGGGTAGAAAGTAGAAAGCCTGGGCTGGGGGAGAGGGAGTGGGGAGTTATTGTTCACTGGGCATAGAGTTTCCATCTGGGAAGATGACAAAGTTCTGGAGATGGATGGTGGTGTTGGTTGTACAACAGTGGACTGTACTTAATGCCATTGAACTGTACACTTAGAAATGGTTAAAGTGGTAAATTTAATGTTATATATATTTTACCACAATAAAAAACAAAACTCCTAGACTTCTCAGCGAGGTTGACAGTATAAAAGTGAAAGGTTATTAAAGATGGGGGCAAAAGGGGATTTTGAAGATTTCTTGGGAGAGAACTGTGCTGTGATTCCCCTGTGACAGGGTAGAGAGGATGGGGAAGGGCTGCCGGCCTCTCACCTAAGATTAGAGCCCGCCGTCTGGGAAGTTTGTGTTTTCCTCATTTGGGGAGCACAGTGGACTGGTGTCTTGATGTCTGCCTGGGAAATCTAGAGGGGAGAAATGGGCTGGCCAGCTGCTTTGGTAGCTGAGTGAAGGAGAATTGCCATGGTATTACGTTCTGCCTGAACTTGGCCTCTGTATCAAATAAAGAGTTGCTGTTTCCCGTGGCCCAGACACAGACATAGAGCAAATTCCCACAAGAGGGCTGGCGTGGGTTTTGTCTTAAATGCTGTCTGGTGGGGCTGCCTAGAGAATGATGGTACCTCAACACAAAGAAAGATGGAGGCCGACAGGTGGATTCCTATGAGCAATGGAGGAGATAAGCGATCCCAGGCAAGAGGGAGTTCACCCAGGTAAAGGGAACTCCAGCAGAGAGATAGATCACCTCAAAGTTAAAGGTCTCTGAAGACCCCATGGGCAAATACCATGAGAGAAACCTCTGCTGGCCTAAGGAGCATCAAACCACTTTACAACAGGACAGTGAGTGAAGACCTCAATCTGAAAGGGCAGCTAGTGGATGGGAGAGAAGGCAGCAAGAAAGGGAGAAGGAGCTGACACACCCCTTTCCGACCCCACTCCCCTGGGTCTGGCAGCCTAGAGACTCTTCCAGGAGGGGAAGGACTCACCTTCAGAGGGAAGGGGCAGAACTGTGCAGTAACACCTGAGCTTAGGCATTCTGGTTTCTGAATCAAGACTGTTTTGGTATTTAAAGGAGCTATAGGGCTTTGTATTTTCTAAGAATTACCAGGTTATGGGTCTGCCTTAGTTTTCACCGAGGAACAGGGGAAGAACCCTTCTCCCTGGACAGGTTTAAAGAAACAATGGAAGACAGAAATAGAGATGCTTTTGTTATACCCTGTGAGTCCTGCTTATTCAGGGTACCAGTTCTGCTTCTCAGTATTGGCCCTCCAGCCAAACCAGACAACATGATATTCCCTGAACACTCCAGGTAGAACACAGTTCCACCTTTGTGCCTTGGTTCATGGTCTACCTTGACTTCTCTTCCCACACTGTATTTTAGTTTTACTTCTTGTATTAGAAGGATGTTTATACTTGTCTCATCATGCATTTAAATTTAAACTGCTTGAAGGCAAGAACCGTGTCTTATTTATCTTTGTAGTTTGAATATCATCTCTCGTAGTACTTAGTACATAGTAGACATTAAAAAAATATTGTGGAATGACCAAATGACTGACAAATGAAGTAGAGCACATTTTGATAGCTAACATGTATTGAATATTAATATATGAAGGTAAGAAAACCTGTGTTACCACTTTCTTACTGCTCTTCCCTTCTTTTGCCAAGAAGAGTTTGAGCAGGGATTATCCCCTTCACAAACCGCCCGTCCAGTCCTGCTAGGAATACACAGCATTTTTAAACACTTCCGAAGATGAAAGTCATTCTACACCTCTCTGTCACAAACTGGACTTTATTGTCTTTTTATAGCCATATATAATTGTTTATCACTTTTAGCCAACTTAGGTAAATGACAAAATGTCCATATTTATCATAGAAAGTTTGTAAAATACAAATCAGCATTGTTATAGATAATCACTCACAACCCTTTCCCCCAAGCATAACCTGCTGTTAATACTTTGTCCCTCATCTTTTTCCATGTGCCAATTTCTTTCTTGGAATAGCAGTATAGGTCACTTGGGATAAAATGAGTATATATGAAAAGATTCTAAAAGAGATTTTTTGAAGAGATTCTAAAGGAATTCATGTTGTGTGTGTAGGGGGTGGGAACAGTGAAATCCTGGATGTGTAGACATGCCCCTGGATAATGGGAATGAAGGCTAAAAGTGAGAGGAAATGATTAATTCAACCATTGTTATGTTAGAATGCCCCAGGCAAAAAGGAGAGAGCTGGCCTAGGGACCTAGTGGAGTAGTAGCAGAAACCTGTGTTCCCAGATTATCCCAACTCCTGATTCCCAGGCCAGCCTGTCCAGATACCTGCCTGAGGTGGTGATTAAAACCAAGATGAGCCTAGGCTAGAACATGAGAGGAACTTTTTCTTTCTTCTTTGCCTTGGGCACTGATTAAACTTTTTTTAGTGTGAAAACTAGGATGCGGCAAAAACTTTAGAGCAGTGGTTTTCAACCCGGGTGATTTTGATGCCCCCAAAGCAAATTTGGCAATGTCCAGAGTCATGCTTGGTTGTTAAAACTAGAGGATGGAGCTGGGTGCCATGGCAGACACCTCCCAGCTACTTGGGAGGCTGAGACAGGGGGATTGATTGAGCCCACGAGGCTGTAGTGCATTATGATTGCACCTGTGAATAGCCACTCCACTCCAGCCTGGGCAACATAGCAAAGCCCCATCTCTAGAAAAGCAAGCAAACAAACAAAAACCCCTAGAGGACAGCGCTGCTGGTATCTAGTGGGTAGAGACCACGGATCTTGCTAGTACAACACAGTCCCGCACAACAAAGATAATCTGGTCCTGATTATCAACATTGCCAAGGTTGAGAAATCTTGCTTTTAAAAAAAGGCAAGAAAACACTTGACAATAATGCTATTGCAAGGAAGAGAAAGGACTATAGGAATACTTATTGTATTATGTTTCACTTGTCCATTGAGATGTCACTTTGAAAACTCTTCTCTGTGAGTCTGGCACCTATCAGATAGAGTCAGAATGCTGAAGGTTTTTGTCACTGTTTTGTGCATTTTTGAAAGGTCAAGAGTTGTCACAAGAAAGAACAGAAATCACGTCATGTAAATCATACTTGAAATTATCCCAAGTAGCTTTTAAAAACTAATTTCATTAAATTCAGTGGTGCAAATAGCTGGGTAGCTTGTAATCCATGGTCAAAACTGGGGAAAGGGCTAGGACTGTGGGTGAGCGGCGGAGAGAAATAGTGAAGCTTCTTTCTAGCTTTGCTCTTTTATTGTTGAGTGTATTGTTTTGTTTTTTAACTAAATGAATCCCTTTGTATTTGTGCTTGTATTCCTTTGCGTTTGTTCTCAGGCCTTGGAATTACTTAGCAGTGCAAGGTTCAGAGGTATCATTCATTTTATGTACCTGTGACATTGACCGCACTGTTTATTTTCCAGATATTAAATGCTTTGGGGGAACATGAAAAGGGAAGCATGTGTTGTGACTGCTCATGTGGGTGGGTGATCTAGCTGGATGTCAGGATGGCTGTGAGGTCACTAGATCCCTACGGGAAGGGCGAGATGAGTACTCAAGAAAAAGTCAGATGGACTGGAAGCAAAGGCAAAGAGGCTAAGCATGCACCTTGGACAGCTTTCTTCTCTTCTCTTCTCTTTTCTTTTCTTCTCTTCTCTTTTCTCTTCTTTCTTTCTTTCCTTTCTATCTTCTCTTTTCTTTCTTTCATGACTGACTGAATCAATGAATTTGATTTCTATGAGCTGCTTCACAGACATGCAGAGAAAAAACAGCTTGGCAGGAGTAGGGGAAGTGGGGAGGAATCTAAATTAAATATCACAGTTGCCTGCAGTTTAGTTTCTGACAAAAGACAAGCGGTTTTCCCTGAGAAGCATGTGTCCTACCTATGTCAGGAAGAAAAAAGAACAATTAGCACTCTTCTTACATGAGATCTTCTTGATAGCACCATATTAATTTTAATCATTTAATTTAAAGTGCTCTTATATATTTTTTTTTTTAACTACTGATCAGTAAACTATATGTGTATTTGACTTTCACCTGTGTCATACTTTACAAGGAAAGCATGGTTTCTCTGACCTCCCAGCTTACGGCCATGAGGTTTTCCCCTTCACATCTCCTGGCTGTCTCACAGGACAGCACCTCCTTTATACTGTTTCTTACTGTTTTATCTGTCTATCTCTCTGTCTATCTATCTAACTATTTA
>CAUYSK010025768.1:0-33951 GCA_963575035.1 Avahi laniger | reverse complement strand
TGCTTTCCACAGAGGTTGCACTAGTTTGCAGTCCCACCAGCAGTGTATGAGTGTTCCTATCTCTCCACATCCATGCTGACATTTATTGTTTTGGGACTTTTTGATAAAGGCCATTCTCATTGAACATAAATGATATCTCGTTGTGGTTCTGATTTGCATATCCCTGATGACTACCTACAGAACGGGAGAAAATATTTGCATGCTACCCATTCGATAAAGAGCTGATAACTAGAATCTGTTTAGGAAAATCTGCAAGAAAAAATCAAACAACCCTATCAAAAACTGGGCAAAGGACATGAACAGAAACTTTTCAAAAGAAGACAGAATAAAGGCCAACAAATATCTGAAAAAATGCTCAACATCTATTTACAGATGATATAATTTCATATGATATAGTAGTATCCTCTTATTCATGGTGAATACATTCCAAGACCTCCAGTGGATGCCTGAAACCACAGATAGTACTGCATCCTATATATACTATGTTCTTTTCTAAATGTAAATATCTATGAAAAAGTTTCATTTATAATAAGGCTCGGTAAGATATTAACAACAATCCATAATAATAAAATTGAATGATAGTAACAATATACTGCAATAAAAGTTATGTGTATGTGGTATTTCTCTCTCCCTAAACAACTTATTATAGTATACTTACCCTTCTGTCTGTGCTGATGTGAAATGACACATGTCTAAGTGACAAGATGAAGTGAGGTGAATGATATAGGCACTGTGATGTACCTTAGGTTACTATTAACCTATATTCTTGATTCTGTGTAACCATCCCTTACTTACAGTAAATGGCTTGGTGTCCCCTTGGCTAGGGGATCCCTTGCTGAAGTCCTTGTATAGGCTCAATGCTTTTGGTTACAACGTGTTACCATCAATTGGAGTATGTTTTCTGTTTGTGTCTTCCACCAAAAAATTTAATGCCTTTTCCATTTTGACTAAGCACTTATCATATATTGCAGCTACTTATCACATACTGCACCTGTAATTTTTTCAGCTTGAGGTGCAGCAGGAAAACTAGCATGAATATATGTTTCTTTCACAATTTCATACATAGAAAATCCATTCTTACCATAGATCCTACAACTTCAGCATAGGATTTTTTTCTTTCCTTTTTACGTTGAGAACTTTTACATTTTCACTTAAAGGAAGCACTTTATGGATGCTCTTTGGCATATCCAAATTGCTAGGATTGGTACTCTTGTTCTTTGGGACCATTACTAAATAACATAAAGGTTACTTGAACATCAGCACTGGACACGACAGGAATCTGATGACTAAGATGGCTACTAAGTGACTAAGAGGTGGGTAGCATCTACAGAATGGATATGTAGAACAAGGGGATGGCTCACGTCCAGGCAGGACTAGGCAGGACAGCATGAGATTTCATTACTCTACTGAGAATAGTGTGCAATTTAAAACTTATAAATTATTTATTTTTGGAATTTTCCTTTTAATATTTTCAGAACACAGTTGACTGTGGGTGGCTGAAAAGCAAAACTCCAGATGGTAGCACTACTGTACTGAAATTAAAGAAGATCTAAATAAATGGAAAGGCCTCCCTTTTTCATGAATTGGAAGACTTAATATTATTTAGATGGCAATATTTTCCAAACTAATCTATAGATTTAGTAAAATCTCTATCAAAATTTCAGCTGGATTTTTTTTAAAAAAAAATATACCGATCTTTAAATATACAAAGGACCCAAAATAGTCAAAACAATCATGAAAATAATTAAGATCCAAGGATCCACTAGCCCAAATTTCAAACCTACAAAAATCTGTAATAATCAAGGCTATGTGGTTCTGGCCAAATGATATTCATAAACATTAATGGAATACAACTGAAAGTCCAGAAGTAAATGTTCACACTTACAGCCAATATATTTTTTGACAAAAGTGTCAAGGCAATTCAAGGTAACAAATAGTCTTCTGAATAAATGGCGCTGGTACAACAGGACATCCACAGACAAAATAATGAAGATGGATCTTAACCTCACACCATGTGAAAAAATTAATTCAAAATGATTAAAAACATATATGTAAATGCTAAAAATATAAAAGTCTGAAAGAAATCATAAACCATAGGTGTAAATTATTGTAACTTTGGATCAGGCTATATTTTTTTGTTTCTTTTTGGATATGATTTCAAAAGCAAATGCAACCAAAGGAAAAAAAGATAAATTAGACTTCAAAATTGAAAGTGTTTGTGCTTCAAAAGACACTATCAAAAAAGTGAAAAAACAACTCATAAGATGGGAGAAAGTATTTACAATTATTTATCTGAATCTTATAAAGATCTAATATCCAGAATAGATATGAAGAAATCTTGCAACTCAACAATAAAAATACAATAACCTAATATAAAAATGGTCAAAGAATTTGCATAACCATTTCCACAAAGAAATAATACAAATGTTCAATAAATACATGAAAAGATGTTTAACATCATTAGTTATTAGAGAAATGAAAATCAAAACTACAATGATATATCACTTCATACAGTGGGATTGATATAATCAAAAAGATGGGCAAATAGACAAATAAATTGGTGACGGTGTGAAAAATTTTAAACCCTTATATATTGCTGGTGGAAAAGTAAAATGGTAGAGCACTTTGAAAAACAGTTTGGTAGCTGTTCATAAATGTAATAATAGAGTTATCCTGGCACTCAGCAATTCCACTTCTAGGTATATGCCCAAGAGAATTGAAAACATATCTCCTTAAAAAAAAAAACCCACACAAATGTTCATAGCAGTATTATTCATAATAATCAAAAAGTGGGGAAAACCCATAGGTTCATTCAGTAATGAACAGATAAACAAATTATGCTATATCCATACAACAGAAAATGTCACCAACAAATAGGAACAAAGAACTGATTCATGCTACTTGAAAACATTAAGCTGCATAAAAGGAAACAAACACAAAATATCATACATTGTATGATTCCATGTATATAAAATGTCCGGAAGAGGAAAATTCATAGATACAGAAAGTAGGTAATTTGTTGTTTTGGAGAGCTGAGGGGCTGCTGAGAGGTAGAAATAGGTTGTGACTGCTGCTAATAGGCACAGATTTTTGGGGGGAGGCATGATGAATACTTATTGGAATTAGTGGTGATGCTGGCACACCCTTGTGACTATATTAAAAATCACTAAATTATACACTTTAAATGTGAATTTTATGGTATATAAATTATATATCAATAAAAAAGTGAATAATGTAAATGAAAAAAAAATAACAGAAAATAGGAAAGACTCCAATGAGGTCATCAGCAGACATAAAGCAGCTCAAAAAAAAAAAAAATGAACTTGAAAATAGTCAGTAGAAACTTCCCAAACTGAAACACAAAGGAAAAAAAAAGTGAAAAAAATTAAAAAAAGAAAGAACAGAACTTCAATTAACTATTCAATAATATAAAAATGTTTAACATGTGTCTCTTTGGAATACCAAAAGGAGAAGAGAAAAAGAACAGATAGAAGAAATAGTTAAAATACTAATGACTGAAAACTTTCCAAAATTAGTGACAAACCCAAAACCACAGTTTCAGAAAGCCTAAGAACACAAAGCAAGATAAAAATAAAAATATACACATAAACAAAAAATATCTGCAGTATGCAAAGTCAATATACAAGCCAACAACTTTTCCTAAATACAGTCAATGAATAATTGGAATTTGAAATAATAATGAAAAAAAATATTTAAAGTAGCACCTCAAAACTGAGGTACTTAGGTAGAAACCTAATCCAACAAAATATGCACAGGATATCTATGCAGAAAACTATAAAACGCTTATGAAAGAAATCGAAAAAAAACTAAATAAATGGATGAGATAGTCCATGTGTATGGATTAAAAAACTCAATATAGTTAAGATGTTAATCCTTCCCAAATCATCTGTAGATTTCATGCAATCCCAGCCAAAATCTTAGCAAGCTTTTTTATAAATATTGATAACCCGAATCTAAAATGTATATGGAAAGGCAAAGGTACCAGAATAGCCAACACATTCTGAAAGAGAAGCAGAAAATTGAAGGATTCACATGACCCAATTTCAAGACTTCCTATAAACTGCAGTAATGAAGCAGGCATGATATTGGCAGGAAAACACACACAGGTCAATGGAACAGAACAGAGAGTGCAGAAATAGACCAAAGCAAATACAGCAAACTGGTTGCTGACAAATGAAATTATTGGAATTATTGGATGCTCATGCGAAGACACTGACATAATTTCTTAAACAAAATTAACTCCAAAGGGATCATAAGACCTAAATGTAAAACACAGAAATATTAATATAAAACTACTAGAAGATAACACAACAGAAACCAACAATTCTTAAAAGAATAAAATGGATAAGTTGGAATTTATTAAAATGAAAAAAAATTTCTTCTGTGAAAGACACTATTTAGAGACTAAAAAGACAAGCTACGGACTGGGAGAAAATATTTGTAATTCAAGTACCTGATAAAGGATTCATACACAGAAAATACAGAGAACTCCTAAAATTCAACAGTAAGAAAATAAACAACTCAATGAAAAAAACGGGAAAAATAGCTGAACAGGTAACTCACCAGAGGATATATGCAAATGGAAAATAAACATACGAAAAGATGTACGACCTTGTTTGTCACTAGGGAAATACAAATTAAAACATCAGTGAGATACTACTACACACTTACTAGGATGGAAAGGGATTTGACTAGGTGAAGCACAGAGGATTGTTTTAGTGCATTATTATTACATGTTACTTCAGTGATGAATACATGATGTATCCATTTGTTAAAGCCCATAGACATTTATATCACAGATAGTAAACACACACACACACACACACACACACACATATATATAAATGAAGGTGGGTGATACAAGACTGGATGTGGACTATGGCAAAAGACTAACTATATTTCAAATGCATGTAGAGATACTGACTACAATAACTTGAGAAATGGCTAGAAACGCTAAGACTAAAGAAGAAAAAAACTTTGGAAAAAGCAAAAGAAAAACCAGTAAGCACTGTACTCTAGCTAATAAAGTGTATCTCACAGGGGTTGGGTTAACCATTCTGAAACTGCTATACACATACCCCAGGACTGGACAAGTAAGTGAATGGATGGCAGATGATAGCAGCCAGGTTTCCCCTGGCGGAGGGCAGGCTGCCATTAAAGCAAGGCTAGAAAGAGCCGTGTGGCACTGGGTGAGAGTCAGAGACATCAGTGTTAACTCCCACTTAGCTTAATATAGAGATTATTGCTAGGTAGAGAAATAATGATAGACACATGTGTGCACATGGACTAGTATAAACATACCTATTTTGTAGTTCTGTCCACTGAGAGGGCCTAGAACCAATCCACTACAGTAATAAGGAGCATTTCCAGCACCCAGATCATAATTTGCCTCCAATAAAAGGAACCAGGACTCCCTGGAGAGATAGCTAATTCTAGAACCAGGTCAGAGAATATAAAAGATGAGTCTGGAGCATTTGTAGTGTTAGAGAGTAAGAAACTGCTCCCCCCTCTGTCAAAAGGACTGAGGAACCTAACTGACAGAGATCTCAATGGCCACATTTGGAAATGTTTGGGTAACAGAATAAATAATTTAGTAAATTTTAAATCCTTGGATTTAATCCAAACATAAAATAAATGGCCACAACTTTATACTGGCAGTAATAGATAATTGAATAAATCAATTAATGGGAAAGAAGAGATATTTCCATATGGAAGAATTCCAAATAATTTATGCAGATACTACCACTAAAGGAGGTGAGAAACGATGCCCCACCCTTAATTGAAAACTGTGCTGACTTGCTTTTCTGTTTAGTATGGAGAGGAGAGAAAAAGTAATATTACGGTAGAGAAACTCGGCAAGTATTACCTCAGCCAGGTTACTAAGGCTAACATCATCAAAGTAAGTCATGGTGATAGCCTGTACCCTTGATATAATTCACTATAATCACCCCTAAAAACTCATAACCCCAGTCTGACCATAAAAAAAAAAAATCAGATAAATCCAAATTGAAGGACATTCTACAAAACACCTGAGCAGTACTCCTCAAGACTGCCAAGGTCATCAAAAACAAGGAACATCTGTCACAGTCCAGAGGGAGGCTATGGAGACATGGTGAATAAATGGAATATGGTATCTTGGAAGGGATCCTAGAACAGAAAAAGTATGTTAGAGAAAACCAAAGAAATCCAAATGAAGTATGGAGTTTACTTAATTATAATGTATCATTATTGGCTCACTAGTTGTGGCAAAAGTACACATTTTGAAGAAAAATTAGTGTTTCCCATGTAAAAAGGGAAGTTTTCACAAGGGAAGTGACATTTGACCAGAGTACTGAGCAGGAGGACTTCTCCCGAGAGTCAAGTGTTACAAGTAACCCACAGGAGATGAAATAAGATAAACAAAGACTGAGAGGCAGGGGAAAAGAGACCATGTATCTGGGGAAAGGAAAGTAGTACAGTTTGGCTGAGACGCATGGCGCATAATTAGGAGTTAGAGGAGAAAGGAAAGGTGGGTTGGAAGAAGAACCCCAAGAGAAAGAACCATCACATATTAGACATTCAGACCTTGTACTGGATCCTGGAGGCAGCGGGTATCTTTGTTGATTTTAAGGAAAGAAGTAGAAATGTTTTAGCCAAGAAAAACTAGTATGGCAGGAAATTTCGAAGAAGATAATGATTCTCCTAGAGTCTTTTTTCTTTCATTTCTTTCCAATTCATTTCCACCTCCCTGCAGTAGCCTGGTGTCTGTATTCATCATGACCCTGAAAACTGGTCTTCTCTATACCTGCTGGAAGAGGCACAATTCCTTATCATTTTTTTTCAAATTCTCTCAACCAAAAATTACTTATCTAGTGTTCTTTTCTCTGAGACCTTTATGCCTACTTAATGACTAAATGGTATAGAGGTAATGGATTAATAAACAAATTCAATACAAAAATATTCCTTGAATACTTAGAAAATGCCTTGTAGTCAAAGCCAATACTGATAGCTAAGGTTGTTCTGTACATCTGTAAATACGTAATGTTTGCAAGGCATTATCTAGTTTAACACATTATTTGAAATGGATTTTGTATTCCCATTTCACGGGTATAGAAATAAAAATTTAGACAAGCTCAGGGATGACAGAGCCAGATATGTAGTTTCCTTAATATAAAGTCAGATTTCCTGAGTTCAAATCTTGTGTTTATTCAAAAGGTGTCACGTTGAAAAGGTCAATAGAGCTTAAATTAATATTAAATAATAAATTAATTAATTTATTGAGTTTATCCAATTGAATTGCTCTCAGCTTCTTGAACCTGTAAGTTTATGTCTTTTTCCAAACTTGGGTAATTTTAGTCATTTTTCTTCAAGCACTTTTTCAGCCCTGTCCTCTTTTTCTGCTCTTCTGAGACTCTGATGGCACAAATTTGAGATTTTTTGCTATAGTCCCTTTGGTCAATGAGACTACTTTTATTTATTTTTCCCAGTCTATTTTCTCTTCGTTGTTTAGGTTGCATAATTTTTATTCTTTTATCTTCCAATTCACTGATTCTTTCCTCTGTCCCTTCCATTCTCTCATGTTGAGCCTATCCAGTAAGAGATATATATATATAAAGATAGATAGATAGATAGATACAGATATATACACATACATATACTTTTGTATTAATATTTTTAAGTCATAAAATTACCATGTAGTTGTTCTTTATGTCTTCTACTTCTTTGCTGAGACTTTTTCTTTCTTTGTGGAGATTTTTTTTTTTTTGCTTGTTTCAAAAGTAATCACAGTTTCTTATTATAGCCTTTGTTATGATGGTTACCTTAAGTCTTCATCAGATAATCCTAATATCTCTCATCTCAATGTTGGCATCTATTATCTTTTTATTCAAGTTGAGATATTCCTACTTCTTTTCCTTTTAGTCAATGTTATGTTGTCATACATTTTAATTTGATTTGTACAATATTGTTCTCTTTTGGCTTTAAACAGTCAATTAATCTTTTAAAGAGATTTCAAATTTAAGAAGAAAATAATGCATTTTATATTTAGCGATGTAGTTAGCATTTCTGGCTCTCTTCATTCCTTTGTGTAAACACGAATTTTGTATTTACACACATAATGTATTCAACTGTTTTCAGCTTCTCAAGTTTGTTTTAGAACATTTTTCTATCTTCTCTATCTTAATTTGTTCAATCTTTCCTCCACATTCTTGATGTATTGAATATAGTTATCATAACTAATTCTAACATATATGTTATTTTGGGGTCATTTCCTATTGACTAATTTTTTTTATTATTAAGGGTCATATTTTCCAACTTGTTGAATGCCTATAATTATTCACTAGTTGCAAAATAAAATATTTCCTGTTGATTCCTGGATTTTTTTAATATCTATAAATATTCTTGAGTTTTATTCTCTGATGTAGTTAACTTACCTAGAGCCAGTTTTATATTTTCCAGGATTTCTGTTAAGCTTCATTAAGCATTTAATTTGAGCAGCATTTACTCTATGGTTGCATTTGCCTTACTACTGAAGCAATACCCTCCTTAGATTCTATCCAATGTCTTGGGTATAATGAAGTTTTCCTTTCTGTAAATTGGAACTCAAATTATTTTCCACCCTGTGTGAGTTACAGAGATTATTATTTGAAAATACCAGGGTATTTCACCATCCCTTATTGGTTTTCCTTCATTAACTCTCTTCCACTACTCTTTGTGAGTGTTCCATCTGCTGAAGTACTTTCTAATACAGGATGGGTCCTCACAGGCCCACGTGTCACAGGAGGGGCCACAAAGAGCAGGTCAGAGTGATGTCTACAACTGCACAGAAGGCAAACAGACACCCACATCAGTTATCAGCCAGAAAAAGAGGCTGAAGCTTATTAGAGATCATCAGTACTTCAGAGGAGCTGAATGGGAGAGTTTTCTGTTGGGACCACCACCTGCGCCAAAGGCCCATGTGATGGAACAGCAGTAATTCCCACTCGAGGACAGTATTACAACATCCCCATAAGCAGGCCATAAGGAGACAGCTATTTCTTCCTGATTCCTCCTTCCCACCCCATCCTCAGGAAATCTAAGACCAGGAAAGAAGAAGGGGAAGTAGGATTGGAAAGCAGACCATATGTCTATTCCCATTTCTACCACAAACTACAAGCCTGCAGAACCACAAGTTTGAACTGAGCTGAAGAGGAAAGGAGAGGAATTTGAATTGAATACAGATCAAAGTTTTACAGTGGACAAGCCTGAGTACTGTTTGTGATAGTTATTAACTGTATGTTTGTTACTATGGTTTCAAATACCAAATAGCATAGACAAAGGATTCAAACTGGAAATGTTTTCTTATGTTGGTATTATCTTAAGCACCCTTGAGTTTAACTTATCTTACTAATATAGAAAAACATTTTATTAATTTATTTTTTAAAATTTTCTTTACGAACATGTATTATACATGTATAATTGATTGACAGCATACATACTGAAGTAAAATTTACTTTTGTCGTGGTCAATCTTTAATCAATGGAAGGTTTTTCCTTACTTTTTTTTTTTGCTTGGTTTCATCTATTCTTCTGGTTTCCCCTCTCACAGAACTAGCACCCAAACAAGACTGTCCTTACAAGATTCATTCAACTAGTAAAGGCCTAGTGTTTGTGTGTGTGGGAGTGAGTATGTATGTGTGTGTGTGTGTGTATTTACAAACACGTCTCCACATACATTTTAACCAATATTAATATCTATATCTACACATATATCATCTTTGTCTATAACTATGTCATAAAAAGCCATGAAAAATAAATACTTAACAGTGACAATTTTAGTAAGCCACCTTTAGACTGCATGCCACCTAGTCACACTTAACCCACAGGGCTCAGAATGGCCATTTCAGCAAGCTGATCCTTACTATCTTTCCAGGTAACATATAACAACATACTATGCATTCTTTCACACATTTTAATACTTACATAATCTAATCCCATATAGACATATATGCAAATATACATGCTTTAGGGCATTTTTATTACTGTGTATGTATTTTTGCTTGGTTTCATGTATTCTACCCTCTCACAGAAATAACCCCCAAATAGAGCTGTCCTTACATGTATGCTGACCCAAAATAAATTAATAAAATATATCTCATATATGTGTCATGAAAGCCCTCCTACAACTTACTTTTTCTCCATCATGATACCTTGTCAAGAACCCTGCAGGATAAATCGTAGAAATCCAATTCTTTGTGTAGAATGATTGTATGAAATTCCAAAGTGTTACGGTACCATAGATGCTTCACCTGTCCCTTATTAAAGGTACTCACTATTTTTTACTACGAATAACGCTATAATAAGCATTCTTTTATATGTATTTACATAATGATGTTCTCCTTTAATTAACAAGCTATTTTGCAGAGCAGTTTTAGGTCCATAGCAAAATTAAGTGTGGAAAGTATAGAGAGTTACCACATACTCTCTGTCTCCAAACATGCACATTCTCACCATCAACATCTCCTACCAGAGTGGTACATACATTGCCATTGATGCACCTAAATTTTTAGATAATTTTACCATGCAAAGTCTGTAGATTACATTAGGGTTCACTTCTTATATTACACATTCTGTGGGCTTTGACAAACGTATAATGACACGTATCCACCACAATATTATCCTGCAGACTAGTTTCGCTGCCCTAAAAATCTTCTGTTCTCCACATATTCATCCCTCCCTCCCCTCTAAACTCTGGAAACCATTGATATTTCTACCACCTCCATTTTTTGCCTTGTCCAGGAGATCATATAATTGGAATCATACAGTACATAGTCTTTTCAGACTGGCTTCTTTCACTTGGTAATAAGAATTTCCTCTAAGCCTTTTGTATGGCTTGATAGCTTATTCTTTTCAGTGCTAAATAATATTCTATTGCCTGGGTACCACAGTTTATTCAATCATTCACCTACTGAGGATATCTTGGTTGCTTCCATGATTTGGCAATTATGAATAAAACTGCTATAAACATTCTTGTGTAGGTTTTTGTGTGAACATATGTTTTCTATTTATTTAGGTAAATATCAAGGATCATGACTGCTGAATCATACGGTAAGAGAATATTTAGTTTTGTAAGAAACTGCGAAACTTCATTAGCTTTTCTTCCAAAGCAATTATACCATTTTGGATTCCCACCAGCAATGAAAGAAATTTATCATGTCTCCACATGTTCGCCGGCATTTGGTATTGTCAGTGTCTTAGATTTTGCTCATTCTAATAGGTATGTAGTAATATCTCATTTTGTTTCAATTTACAATTGCATAATGACATATGATGTTGAACATATTTTCATATGTTTACTTTACATCTATATATCTTCCTTAGTGAAGTATCTTTTCAGGTCCTTTGCTTATTTTTAAATTGGATTTTTAGTTTTCTTATTATTGAGTTTTAAGAGTTCTTTGTTATGTTTGGGATAACAGTCCTTTATAAGATGTGTTTTTTGCAAATATGTTTTCAGTCTGTAACTTGTCTTTTCATTCTCTTGACAGTATCCTTTGCAGAGCAAAAAGTTTTAATTTTAATGAAATCCAATCCGTCAATCTTTTCTTTCATACTTCATGTTTTTCGTATTGTACCTAAAAAGTCAACATCGCCAAGCCCAAGTTTATCTAAATTCTCTCCTATGTTATCTTCCAGGATTTTGCAGTTTTGCATTTCACATTTAGGTCTGCGATACAGTTTGCAGTAATTTTTATGAAGGGTGTATAGTCTGTCCCTACACTCTTTTTATGCATGTGAATGTATAGTTGTTTGGGTACCATTTGTTGAAAAGACTATCTTTGCTCCATACTATTGCTTTTGCTCTTTTGTCAAAAATCAGTTGACTACAGTTATATGGTTCTATTTTTGGGCTCTCCATTCTGTTCCATTTGTCTATTCTTTCATCAATATTACACTGCCTTGATCATTGTCACTTTATAATAGATCTTGAAGTTAGGTAGTGTCATTCCTTTGATTTTGTTTTTCTCCTTCAATACTAAGCTGTCTATACTGGGTCTTTTGCCTCTCTGTATAACTTTAGGATCACTTTGTTGATATTCACAAAATAACTTGCTGAGTTGTTGACTGATATTGCATTGAATCTCTTGATCAAATTGGGAAGAACTAACATCTTGACAATATTGAGTAGTCCTATTCATAATTATGGAATATCTCTCTATTTAGTTCTTCTTTAATTTCTTCTATCAGAATTTTATATTTTTTCTCATATAGATTTTTTACATACTCCATTAGATTTATATCTAAGTATTTCCTTTTTTGTGTGCTAATGTAAATAGTATTGTGTTTTTAATTTCAAATTCCATTTGTTCATTACACATATACAGGAGAGCAATTGACTTTTGTGTATTTAACCTTGTATCCTGCAACTCTCTTATAATGGATTATTAGTTCCAGGAGTGTTTTTTGTTGATTCTTTTTTATTTTCTACATAGACCATCATGTCATCAACTAACAAAGACAGTTTTATTTCTTCTTTCTCAATCTGTATAAATTTATTTATTTTTCTTGTCTTATTTCAGTAGCTAGGATTTTCAACATGATGTTGAAAAGAAACGATGAGAGACAAAATCCTTACCTTGTTCTTGATCTTAGTGTTAAAGCTTCTAGTTTTTCACTTTTGAGTGTAATGTTAGATATAGATTGTTTGGTAGATGTTCTTTTATCAGTTGAGGAAGATCTCTTCTATTCCTAGTTTTCTGAGAGGTTTTATCATGAATGGGTATGTGATCATGTGATCATGTGTGTTTTCTTCTTTAGCCTATTGTTCTCATGGATTACATCTATGTGTTTCCACATGAGGCCAACCCTGCATACCTGGGAAAAATCCACTTGGTTATAGTGCAGGATTCTTTTCATACATTTTTCCTAGTATTTTGTTGAATATTTTTATATCTATGATCATGAGAGATATTAGTTTGTGATTTTATTTTCTTTTTAAAAAATTTCAATAGATTTAGGGGATACAGGTGATTTTTGTTACATGGATGAATTGTGTAATACTGAGGTCAGGAATTTTCATGTGCCTATCACTGGAATAGCACACATTGTACCTAATAGGTAAGTTTTTATCCTTCACCTTCCTCCTCCCTCCCCCCCTTATTACTTTTCAATATTCATTGCACTATTTTATGAACATATATACCCCTTGTTAGCTCTCATGTGATATTTGTTTTTCCATTGCTGAGATACTTCACCTAGAATAATGGTCTCCAGTTTCATCTAAGTTAGTGCAAAAGACATTATTTCGTTCCTTTTATGGCTAATTAGTACTAACTTTTCTTTATTCAATAATTTATAATAGATCTTTTGGGCATTTAGGTTGATTGCATATCTTTGAAATTATGAATTGTGCTGTGTTAAACATTCAGGTGCAGGTATCCTTTTTATAAAATGACTTGTGTTCCTTCAGGTAAATACCCAATAGTGGGATTGCTGGATCAAATGACAGGTCTACTTTTAGTTCTCTAAGGAATCTCTATATTATTTTCTGTAGAGGTTGCAGTAGTTTACACTCCCACCAACAGTGTGTAAAAGTTCCCTTTTCATCACATCTATGCCAACAATTACTTTTTTTTTTTAACTTGTTAATAATAGCCGTTCTGACAAGGGTAAAGTGTTACCTCATTGTGGCTTTAATTTTCATTCTCCTGATGATTAGTGATGTCCAGCATTTTTATATATATGTATGTTTCTTGGCCATTTGACTGTCTTCTTTTGAAAAAAAAAGTCTGGTAATGTCTTCTGCACACTTTTCGATGGGGTTATTTGATATTTTTTCTTGCTGATTTGTTTGAGTTCTTTGTTAGATTCTGGTATTAGATTTTTATCGGATGTACAGCTTGCAAATATTTTCTCCCATTCTGTAGGTTGTCTATTTGTTGATTATTTCCTTTGCAGTGCAGAAACTTTTTAGTTTAATTCAGTCTCACTTATTTATTTTATTAATACTTGTTGTTGTATTTGCTTTTCAGGTCTTAGTTATAAACTCTTTGTCTAGGCCAATGTCTAGAAGAATCTTTTCTGTTTTCTTCTAGAATCTTTATGGTTTCATGTCTTACATTTATGTCTTTAATTTTCCTGGGTTAATTTTTGTATATGGTAAGAGATAGGGATCCAGTTTCATTCTTCTGCTGTGACTATTCAGTTTTCCCTGTCCCATTTATTGAATAGGGCTTCCATCCCCCAGTATGTTTTTGTGTGCTTTGTTGAAAATCAGTTGTTTATTTCCTTTTACCCACTTTTAAGGCTAAAAGGGGCTAGAAGTGGGTATTTTCCTTTCCTAATATGTAAAGTTATGCAGAGCTGAGGTTGAGTATTTCTCTTTCCCCAGGTAAGTTAGGCTCCAATAAAACGCCAACAGATTAGGCTCTCATAAAATAGTTTCTCCTGAGGCCAGCCCTTATTAAATAAAATGGAATGCTCTGACATATTTCAAAATGGTTCCCTTACCTTTTCACTGCTCAAGCCCAAGGAGATTTTTTTGTTTCCCAGCATTCACTGTGAGGACCTGGTATAGCTCCAGGAGGTAAAACTCACAAAAGCATTAGGACTCTCTGGTGAGTGGGTCCTCCAGGAATTTTTAACTCTCAAGCTCACCCACACCAAGCTTCTAGTATCTGTCAATTATGCACTGGTTTTTCTATCCTGGCACTGGTCCATGGAGGATTCCCTTCATGGTTTCTACTCTAGAAGTTATAATTCTTTTTATTTACCTGTGTGTCTCTCCAATCTGGGGGGTAGCAGTTTGCACTGTGACTTCCCTTCTCTGATAGATATAAGAAGAGTGACTAATTTTTCAGTTTGTCCAGCTTTTTACTTATTGTTAAAGTGAAGTGAAGACTTTTAAGCTCCTTATATGCTGGACTGGAAAGCAGAAATCCTTAATGATGTTTCTACTTCTACACCATACAATTTTGATAGTCACAGTGTTTCCCAAAAGACATTAAGAATTCCCTTTTCCACAAAAATTAGTGAAATATTCTTTTTCTCATCTCTGCCTAAAATATTTTTGCTCTTTAACTTTGCCAGTTTCGTTGGTATAAAGAGTCACCGTTGTTACTGTAATTTGCTTTCACTGGCTACTGTGAACATACAAGTCACCACTCACTGTCATTTTTTATACATTCCTTGATTATATTAGGAACATATTCTTCTCTATTAATTTTAATGACATTTTATAAATTCTGAAAACCTTGTTAGAATTCTAATTGCTATCACATTAAATACATATAGTAATATAAAATTATTGACAATTTTAAGACATTATTTTCTCATCCATTCTAAGAATGTGAAATATATGAAGCCTCCCAACCCCATCTTTTATAACTCTACACCCAATAATCATCTCATCCTTGCTCTCTTTACTCTTGTAACTCTGCTCATTTTGCTGTTCCTAACATTACCAGGCTTTAAGCCCAGACTTAAGGACTTTTCTTTGGCTCTTCTCTACCTGGATATATTCTTAGTGTACTTCTTTTAAGTTTTTGCTCAAATCATATCTTTTCAATGACCACCCTATTAATAGTGATAACTAACCCACCATTTATTCCCTTTCAAAATACCATATGATTTAACTATTTATTATGCATAATTTTTCTTGTATATCTTTCCCTGAAAAATTTTAGATGTTCAAGAAAAGGGTCTTTGTTATGGGAGAATCTTAAGCACTTATAACAGTGCTGGCATCCAAATATTTGTTGAAAAGATTTGTTCAGATCTTGTTTTATTTATTTCAAAACCCATTTATAATTTCTTCATAGTCATGTTGTGCCTTTCATGTGAAATGTATTGCTTAGAATTTTTGAGTCTTTAGCTACCAGCAATGGATTTTTCCCAATTTTCATTTATAGGTGTTTATTGCTCAACTAGAAAACAAAATGTGGGGTTTTTTTTGTATTTTTATCTTATATCCAGACACATAACCAAATTCTCATTACTTCCGATTTTTAAAAAACATAAATGAAGAGAAAGTTTATGTTCTTTTTCTAATATTTTACCATTTTATTTTATTGATTAATACCTTCACCATAGATTCCTTATTTGTTATTGATTTCTACAAATATTTCATGCATGTGAACAAAAGTATAATTTTAATTATAAATAATCAATGTATCAATTGTGTTATTTAATTCCTCTGCTTATATTTATTTTAGTTTGTTAAAACTGTCCAATTTGGAAAGTAATGTTTTGAAGTTCCTCAGTCGTGTAGCATTCATTAGGTTCTCTTTATATTTCTATATTTTTATTCGTATAACTGACATGTTTTTATGACATTCCAGCTTTTGACTTTCTGTTTTCTTTTTTTTCACTCAAATGTAAAATCCAAGTGGGAAGAGTTTTATGTCTCAATTCCAGAAGCTGCTTTTAGCACATAGAAATGTTTTATAAATATCTGTTGAATGGAAACTGGAGGAATGAATGATCGAGCCTTCAACATATATTTTCTCATGTTCAGGTTGCCAGATATGAATGGGCAGTGCATGTTCTCAGGGTCATATGTATGAAGCAGATGGTATGATGTCTCTTTTTAATGTTTTTAGAGCATTTAACTAAAAATGTACCTTGTTTGATGCTAATAGTGCCATTCTACCTGTTTTCCTGATTTATCTACATAATACCTATGTGTTTACATTTTTGTTTTTAACCATAAGTATCATTTATTTTGAAATCGTGTTAATATTTTATAAATAGACTATACATAAATTTATTAAAACCAATTCTGGCAGTTTCTGCTTCCCTCTTTTTTATGTCATTGTCTTTGTATTTGCTAGTTTGATCAAATTGCTTTTCATTCCACTTTCCCATTGTTAATCTAGAAATTCATGCATTTTTTCTACCTCATTAATTCTTGTCTTCTCTTTCCCAGTTCTCATAGTTAACACACATACCTCCACTATTTGAATACTAGGTGTGAAGTATTTTCCCTACAAAGATAGACTATTAATAATAAAGATGCTCTCTCTTCCTCTATCCCAACTCTTCTCCCTAAGAAGAGAATTCCATTTTAGTTACTTTCATTTCTTCTACCCCATCTCCAACTCCTCAGTGTTGCTCAGATGGTTTAGTACACTTCTTTTCCCCTGCACTATTATAATTTCCCTTAAAGAATATCTGATCTATTTTAAGATTTCTTATTGAGTATTAATTTTGCAAAATCTTTGACAGTTTGTTCTTATCTATTGAGATATAGTGCTTGAGTAAGTATCTATCCTAGTTCGTTTGTTGTCTGATTAATGTTCTTTCTTGGGTATTTTCCTCTAATTGGTCACAAGAGTGATTTATTCACTGAGATATGATATGTTTTCTAAAATTTTTTCTCCTTAAAGGATATAAGCTCGTTAAAAAATTCTTAGGTCACATCTTCTTCATTCATTTGTCCACTTATACTTTCTAGCATTGCATAGAGAATGTCCGATAATAAAGTTATCGCTCATGACTAATACAACTTTATTTTGGGGGGCACACTAAAAGCTATGACTTAAGCATTATACAATTCATCCATGTAACAAAATCACTTATACTCCTTTAATATTTTGAAATAAAAAAATGAAGTTATCATTCACGACTAATACCATTTTATATTTTGTTGGGTATGTTGATTCATTTTTTATAATTTGTGTCCAAATCATTAATTCAAGTCAGAAGTAACCCATGCTCAGGTTCTGTTTATTGCTAATTTTTTAAGTAAAGAAGTTATTTTTTTATATTCCTAAAATTCTTCTCTGTGTTAAATTTGAATTTCCCTAAAACTCTTATTATATTTTTTTAAAAAATTCTGGTAGTCTATGTCAATGATTTCAGACTGATCTTCCTCTCTACGAATGCTGTGTCCTCCTGCATGGCTTATTTTGTTTTACTTTTGTCTTGTTTTGTTCTGTTCATGAAGGCTCAAGTCTGATCACTGGAACACCTAGCTACAGCAATTCCACAGGTGAAAGAAGGCAGAGGCCCTCCCAGTTGGGAGATGCTGGCCTCTAATGAGACCTCTGTAGAAAGTCTCTCTTCTCACTGGTCTCTTCCCTCTTCCCCAGGTTCAGGGACCAAGATAACTCAAACCCACTAATTTTATCCATTGTTAGGTTTTTTGAACCAGGAATATTCACAGAGTCCAATGCTGACCTGCATTTCACTTTGCATCCCTTCCCACCATCTGATACTTAATTGCCCAGAGCTCATAGTACTGATATTGCAGTGTTCAACCTACCCGTGGGATTCCAAGTTTGGAAGAGCAAAACTCCATGCCTCTATTCACTCTGAGGAGACCCATGTCCTTACTTGTATCTCTGCCATATTTGGTTTGGAAGAAATAGATAGATTAGATTTAAAGACTGAATGATAGGAAACACACATTTCTAGACTTGCTCAAATTCAAAACCAGAGGCTGAGTCTTAATAAGCAAACTGAGGCTGTTTAGTCATCAATAAAGATAGTATGATACCTGAGGGAAAGGTGTGGCTTTAAGATTTCACAGATAAGAGAAATTATTGGAAAATAAATTTATTTTATGCTTATGAGTAGAGAATTCACTGAATCAAACATTGTTATTCAACAAGAAGAAATATAGGAGGTGGAGAGAGAAAGGAAAGAGAGAGGGAGAGAAGAAAGGAAGGAAGAAAGAAAGGAAAGCAAAAAAGAAGGAAAAAAGGAAGGAAGAGAGGGAGGGAGGGTAAACAGGGATCTGGTGATCATGGAAGTCCCTTTTCCTGCTTGAATCAAGGTGACTAAACCTTGTCATTTCTCTGTAGCAATAATCTTAATACCCTTGAAAACACTGAAGAATAAGGTAAGAAAAAATCAGGTGGGCAAAAGGGTGACTAGACAGCATAAACCACAGCCAACTTCATGCCATAGTAGAATTAGTAGAATCATTAGAATGTTGCCACTGGCCTGGCATTCATGGCTACAAAACCTTGAATAAATTTTAAACTGTCTCCATATCTTTGGATCAATACCTCAAATTTCACATCTGCGGGTGGAAGTCAGATAAATGCCCATGCATTGCCTGGACTGCCAGTGGCTAGGAAAGTGAGCATCTCTAAGGGTTACTCCTCTAATGGCCACTGGATTCCACCATTACTGCCTGCTGGGGGTTGGTGTGCTGAGTAGCCATAAGGATGAAAACTGTTTACAAAGTGCTTCTTTTGTGACCTAATTTCCACACTCTTCTTCCCTTAGTAGCTCATCCAAATAAAAGGGTTTGCACCCAAAATAATGTAACTCTCCCTTGCAGAAATGGAAATATACTCATCTCTTCCTCAAAGTGAGATCACTAAGGTGTCTTCAGCTATCTAGTGACAAACCCAGATTCCTGGTGATATATATTCTTCATTTCATTAGATTAGAATCAAGTCCTAATATTCTATAATGTCTGGACAAAAACTTCAAATTTAACTAACATTAGTACACGCAAGTTGAGGAGGTGAGAGAAACTACAAATTTACACATGTATGTGTGTGTGTGTTTATGTATGTGTGTAAATAAAATAAAGGAAGTATAAACAGGGTCTAAAGTCTTTGCTTCCGAGATGGCCAGGACTGATATTTATAACTTCTCAGAAGTGATCTGCCATTTCATTTCTAAAGTATGTGACTCTTGAGTGATTTTTCTGCTGTAAAATCACCATCATCTTCCATTAACTTTACCTCTGAATAACATTAGTACAAGTAAAGGTCCCAGGAGTTCAACTGTGCTCCATGCCCTGCCACCTGACCCCTACAGCATAGCAGCAGCCCTGTCTCCTCATTGATCACTCAGATCCCCATAGCATGTGTTTCTGCCATCATGGCCAACACTGCGCTGACGGTGGAAGGAGAATCCCTGACACCCCACAGCTGGGCTAACGTGTCCACTGAGGAGACCTATTTGCAGTGGGAACCATTTGATGAGCATTCACATCAGACACAAAGATTCTCACACTCAGAGCCTACTCCTAGCTTTCCATCCACCTAGCTCTTCCTCATCATCTTCATCATCAGTCCATCAATGTGGCTCATTCCATATTCCTGATTGTTCAACTACACTGTTTGCCGTATTTTGTGAATTTGTACAGCTCTATACAATTTGTATAGCTCTATTTCAGCTCTCCTTCCAGGATGGAATAAACTAGTTGATCTTCTGTCCACGGGGAGGATTTCTATCCCATCTTATTTTTTTTTTATAAAGAATGGTTTTATGACACCCCTAAACCCTCTACATTGTGATGCCAGTCACCTGTAACTCAAGCTAGCTTCTTTTCCTTCTCATGCAGAGTGACAGGGACTCCTGACCGGTCTACTGTGTGCATTGGAGGAGTGTGGCCAGGTGGTACAATGGGAACGTGCTCCAATCACTCGTGCACACCGCATTTGTTTTTATGATTGCCTTCAGCCTTTTCTCGACATAACTTGATGATTTAGTGCTCCTGGACATGTCAGCGTTCATAGAAACATGAATAAAGTTAACACTCAGTTTTTGATGGGCAGCATGCTCAGTGCGGCCACCTGGAGCCCCATGGTCCTTTTTCACCAGGGCCTAATAATAAGCCAAGAGCCATTTCTCAGAAAGAGATTAGTGATTCTATACATAGGGGCTTTCACTGTGAGTCTCCTAAAAGCATATGGCAAACTTTCCACACAACATCCATATCTGCAACACACGCTTTATAACCTAAGTTGCAGACAAAGGAAATGATGCTACATGAATTCAACTTGAATGGACTTGAATATTTCAGTTGTTTCTTTACACAAACTTTACTTTCACCTGGCAACCTAAGCTAAAGGAAATTTAATTCTATAGAACTTTCACAGCTGATGTTTCAGAACTTCTTGCTGTCAGACCAAACATCTAAATTGATCTGATGCTAACGATCACTTTCTTAGCGAAAATCACCCCCAATTTCAAATGCATCTTCCCACTAAACAATAGCAGCCTTATCTTTGAAATTTACATTTGAATTGAATGAAATTTAATTTTAGTATGGGCTAATTTCAAAATATTTCAGAAAAAGGTCAATAATTTGTTTATGAGATACAAGAGTTAAGATTTTTTAACATTATAAATGTGAAGAAAATAAATATCCAAATATAAAATCTTGTACAATAAACTGTGTTGATTTCATTTTAGGGGAGATATCTCAATAAGATTGTTAAATAGCACCATGCCACTAAAAGGTTAAAAATCATTGATCTGAAGATTATCTATTAATAGATTCTTCACACATTTTAAGCAACAGCATCTGCCACTATTTCTCACCTCATAGTTTTTAAAATTATTTTTGTAATTAAATTTTCTGAATGTTTATCTATTATTTATATCTTATTTATAAATATAGTTAATTTGCCTTAAATAAGGGAAAACTTCAAAAGTCAAATAGAGCATTTTGCTAGTTAAATTAGAGATTAAAGAGACAAATGATAACATGACAAGATGATAATTGAAAGTTCAGATTTGATCAAAAGAACATTTTTTGTGCATCTCTTACTTGGCACAAATTTAGTCGTATCTCATATACCAGTTGCATTGACATTTTTTTCTAAGTAATAGTCATTGTTAAGTGTGACCACAATGAAATACTTTAGAACATTTAATAATTTAACACAGATTTCATTATAACTACAGCTCTTACTAATGCAGATTGAAAGTTGACTGTGTTTCACATAACAATTCCCTAGATTGAAACTTAAATGGGGTCCAGCTGGACCTCCTTAATCAAAGTTCCGGCCGACAGAGATGCTATGTTGATTCTAAGTGCTTCAGGATGATTTTAATGGGAAGGCATCTGTGTTGGCCGATGTGGAATTTAGTGAACACTATGGCTGAAAGGAACAGGAAACTCAGTAAAGTTGCTGGACTTCAAAAGACAGAATGGGTTTGTTTTTATGTTGAGTAAAGGAGGGTTTGAATGTTTCTTGGTAATGAGCTCTCTCAACTGAACGTATTCTTAATCCATAAACGTACTTGGCACTGTCGTCACTCAGACATCTTACGAAAATTATCTATTCCTGGATGATTCACTAAAGACACATAGAAAAGTAGAACCTTCCCCACCCCACCACCACCTGGGCTGAGACACCCTTGAAATCCACAACCTTTGAATGCTCCTTTATTCTCCATCCGCTGATGTTCTTGTCCTGTATCTTTCCATCATTCAGATACTGGACTGTACTGTAACGGGATGCAAGGTGGAACTTCCTAGCAAGACTTTGGACAAGTCTTAGATTTACTGTATGCCAGTACTGTTTCCTGTACCAAAACAGAGGACAACTTCAAAACTTTTCTTCTCTTACACACACACACACACACACACACATGTACACACTCTCACACTCACACTCACACATATTAGCATAAGATATGCAGCCTTGGCTGCAGTAGAGTATTAAACCATGTTTTCTGTCAGTGTGATATAAAGAAACAAGAGGCCTCCATGTAATTTGGATTTTTTCACATATCTAATTTCAATCTAATGTACTGTTGTGAAACCAAGCCGGTAAATCTATATGACTGTTCCATTTGGGGACTTGGACTGTTATCTTTAGTCTGTGACAGTTCTGGTTTCCATTCCTTGTTCAGGGACGATAACAGTGTGATTTACAGGTATAACTAACAAATGAGATCAATTAAAATGTCTAAAAGTGGCACCTGTTTGAGTATAGGGTTGCACTAAATGATTCCCTCAGCTTCGTTTCCTGTAGCCCCTGCCATTCGCAAGCCCTCTCCGCATGCAAAGTAACAATGAAAGGTTGTTTCCTAATGGGCATGAACTAAGAAAGAAAGCAAGCCTTATCCTATGGTCTAGATATATGATTATTATCACTGACTGGAAACAACAGGTGTATTCTTCAACTCCATTTACACAAATGATCCCTGTGTTTCATAGCATTCATTAATATAGCTTCTTAAATTGCCCAATTTGTTACAAATTTGTGCTATCAGCTGCCTTTGTGATTGAACTGAATTTGCAATGAAATAGAAGCTATCTCATTTGTGTACATTACTGAATACTTTGATCCCTACAAGACAAACTTGATACTTCTAAAACATCTTAGGTTGTGGAGAAGGGGAAAATGGTAACTTCTGAGGATAAAAGTAGCAATTGGAGCAATCCAGAGACTCTTATTCACATTTGTTCTACAAAAGCATTGTAAATAAATAACTAAATGATATAATCATTTATGATTATAAAGGCTTATGATGATAAAGCATAATATTAAACAGTATGTAGAAAACCCAAAACCTCAGCTGTATTTTTATTAGTAGATTTGATTACAATTGAAATGTTCGGTTCAACTTTATAAACATGCCTTTAAATTATGTACCCATTTGGGGATGAAGTAGATTATATAGAGAAAGATGAAAATTTCTGTTCCAGGCTATACTTCTAAAATCTGAAATGATGTTTATGCAATAAGTTGGTATTATTAGTTTTCTTCAAACTATAACTTAATAGAATTCTGAAAATATAGCTGGAGTCTCCATTCCTAAGTGACATCAATCCCCAAACTAGAATATACCAGAGGGTGTGTGAGTAGAGAGATTTTGTCTACTAAAACATTCTCAACTCTTCACCTCAAATACCTAAGTCTTTTATAAATAAGATAGCGACACATGCCAGTCTGTCTGGGATGGTCCGTGGTTACTGTCCACCACTCATGCATATTTTTAAATAGTGATTCTTTTCATCTTCATAAGTGGATTGAATGACCAATCACGTAGACACCTAATTTATAAGTCTAGCAATATTATACTGTAAAAGTTAGTTACATCTTATTTAAGCAAAATAATAGAGCAGTTATATAAATGTAATTAAAGGCATTCATCCAAATGAGAAACAGTTAGATATAAGTGGTTTCTTTTTGTTGCTAAGACAGCAAGAAAATCCTCAGCTGTGTAGACTGTGGCTCCAGAGATGCTAGTTATGATATGATTCTGATGAGTTAATGTTCAATTGGTTTAGTATTTTAAAATTGTGCATAGAATTGCTATATCTTATTCTACAACAAATAATAAAATACATCAGGAACAAACCTAATTATACCTTCTCTCAACCATTTCTCTTCATAGGTTACAGACAGCAGGATTCAAACTATCAAATCAAAGCTACTTTAATAATTTCTAGCATGAAGAGTAGCACCAAAAAAGTTTACATCACAAAGAAATAACATGCACACACATTTAAATATCTAGGAATATATTTAATGAAAGATGTAAGAGGCTTATACAGGGAGAACTATGAAACACTAATTTCAGAACTTTTAAACACTGGTGAGATACTCTGGTCTCAAGCTGTACATTATTTTTAAAATACGTATGTATAAGATGGGGAAAGCATGCTCTAGGTAGGTATATGTTAATTTAATTAATAATTAAATCAGCTCTCTAAATCATTAATTGAAACCATCTTTTGTTGCCTGGGAAGGATAATGCACCAGAGACAACTGAGAAGCAAGAAATTGACATTGAAATTTAGTTTTTCAGGTGATAAAATGTGTATAGACAAGTTTGTAATCATAATTCTAACAAAGCAAGCATAAAAACTGATCTTTTGCTTGTTTCTCATTTACTCCATAATGACAGAAGCAGGATGGTAAGATTGATCCAGCAGCTAATTTGATGGAGGAACAAAGCCTAGTCTGCCATATAAATCATCTCTGGTAGAAAGATGTTCAAAATTTGGGAAATGCAAATCAAAACCACTATGAGATACGCTCCACACATATTTAGATGGCTATAAACAAAACAAACGAACAAAAACAGAACACAAACAGAAAGTAACAAGTGTTGTTGAAGATATGGAGTTATTGAAATCCTCACACATTTACTGACGGAAATGAAAATTGGTGCAGCCATAACAGTTTGGCTTTTCTTCAAATAGTTAAACAGAGTTTTCAAATGACCCAGCAATTTTATGGCAGACTCAAAAGCCCTGAAAACATGTTTTTACAACAAAGCTTGTACACAAATATTCAGAGAAACATTATTCATAATTGCCAAAATATGAGAGCAATCCAAATGTCCATCAACATACAAAATATGTTTCATTCATACGATGGAATGTTATATCAGAAATGAAATACTCTGATATATGCAATAACACAAATGAACATTGAAAACATCAGTGACACTCGCTTAACATTTTCTGAGCACATAATAACAATTTTTATCTTGCAAAGACACTGGAACATGCCTCATCTACCTGTTAATCATTACCATGTTTACCTTTTTTCCCTGCATATTCTTTTTTTCCTATTTAACTGCTTGTGTCTCTGCCTTTACCATTCTCTGTGCAACCTCCCTCAAAAATAGAGAAAATTGAAAAAGAAAAGAACAAAAGAACCTAAAATAAATTCCTGTCATCTTCATGCGTACAGGAAATGTTAAGTGAATAAATGAATGGTCCAGTTTGAAGCCCTGTGCCCAGTGATACGATTTTGAATCGAATTTGACCTTCTGAGCACTCAGTTTCCTCATCTGTGAAATAGGAAGAGATTCCCTCCCTCTGAATTTGGTTGTCAAGATCTTTATGAAGTTTAAGGAATAGTGGAAACACTGAGTATCATTGATGATCATTATATTGCTATAAGCTATGACTTTAGCCAACTCTAGAGTCTAGCTTCTGAAAGTCCCCTCAGAAGAGAGCCCTGAAGTGGGAACTTGGGTGGGGAAAAGCAAATTAGAGCTGAAATTCAGGTAGAATGAGTTATATTCTTGGTTTATCACAAATTAGCACTGGGCTCCTTGGTAGTCAGACCCCTTATTTGCCAGAGGATGGTTAGGCTGCATCCCTCACAGGATGTCGGGAGCCAGGAGGACATGGTGTGGTTGCAGGTAAGTGCTGCTCAGCTGGAAGGAGAGGGGGTATTGACCTGTCCTTTGCACAGGGGTTTGAACCACCCATGGGAATAGACAGCAAGAGCCGTACAATGGGATCCCTCTGTGAGGAGCTTGTTCCCAAAAGGATTTGTCTGGGGAATATTATTGCCATAGGAGGCAGCTCCTGTGAAATGTAGCGTGAGCATGGAGTCTTCTACAGCCTGGGGAAAGCACACCTCATTCCCCGCTGAAGAACATGGAGCAGGGTGGGGTGTTGCCTTGTAACTACTCTCAAGTCGTATTTGTCTTCCCCTCTTTCTTCTTCTCCATGTTCAGTATGTTCGATGTTTCCACTGTCTCACTAAAATTCCTTCTCTGGCCTTGCATGTCCCTCCCCTCACTTGTCCCTCATCATCTCTGTATTATTTTCTCTCTGTTTTTTATTACCCTTTCTCTGTCTCTTTGTCACTTTCTGCCTTTTTCCTTGTCCTTCTATCTCTCCCCCTCTCACTCTTTATCACTTCTCTCTTTACTCTCTGCCCCCTCTTTTTAATTAGCCTGAACTTGGAGAAAAATATTAAGGAAAGAGAGGATGCAAAAGTCAGTAGGAACCACTCAGCTGAACTCCATCATCCCAATTAGGATAAGAAAGAGGTACTAAAACAGCTGATTTTGCAGCAGCAGGTTTTTAGTTAAGACAATTTTAGACTTCCTTATAGTGAAACATGTGACATGTGGAATGAGACTCCGGGACGTGTTGTTCAAGAAGTGGGTGACCTAATCATCTCCTGAGATCGTCTCCTCTAAAATTCTCAATGTTTATTTCTTTGTGTGGTACTAATGGGAGCTCATACACTTCACAGGTTTTCCAGGGCTTATCTGGTTCATCCTCTTCAAATTCAATGCATTGCTCAGCAAACACATTCTTTAGCAGTAGGTCCTTGGGAATTTTTCCCAGACTGTTACCACTTTGGTAGGGTATTTCTTCTTGATGTCTACCCTGATTATTCATTGATATAATACTTATCTTATGCCAGAGAAAAATAGATCTTTTGTGCAAGGGTTATATAAAATAATAAATATGACAGTGGTTTAATAAATTACATAGTGGAGGGTAATTACACTCGAGCATTAAGAATTATTCACGAGGGGTAGAAGGAGATCTAACACCTATGAAAGTGCTATGTACAGGGTTTTTGGACATGCCACAGAAATATTATAAAATATTCTTAAGTGAAGCTCCTTTCTCAAATGGTTGTTTCCAAAATTCAACGGTGCAAGGAAGCAAGGGGAAGGATGTAAAATGCATTGTGTCACCTCTTCTTACAGCCTTGCTGGGGCTGGTGGAAGCCAACGTGTTCCATCTACTTGTGTGGAAGCTTGACGCTCTGTGAGAAGAATAACATGCTCTGTCATGGAAATGAAAGAATGCTATTCTTTAGTGATTCATAAGAAAAATAAGGTAATGGGTAGAATGTTTTCAACATTATAATTTTTCTCTCTTAATTTTTCTTAATCTTTTGCATTTTACTTTTGCTTTTCTTTACCATAATCTATTATGTGATAATATATGGTTAAAGATTATATATTTAAGTTTTGTATAAACATATGACATGGTGTTTGTTAAAGAAAGTACAATATACAATCTATTTGCCATCTAAACATGTTTTTAAATAATAACAATAGCAATGATAATAATAGTATACTTATAATGCTTACTAATAGGCAGGACCTGTTTCAAGTCCAAATTTTCTCTTCCCTACATCTCCCCTTATATATACATGTTTGTATATCCATAGAGCAACTCTATTTTTGCCCTATATTGAAAGTAAAGAGACAGAGAATTTAAGAAATTTGCCTAATTTCACATAGCTGTTATGTGAAAGTTGCAGCACTAGGACTCAAACCCTTAACTAGTACACCACAATGCCTCTCGTGAGATACTGATTTCCTGGCTTCCTGCAAAGACCTTTCAGTGTTAAATGTGGGTTCCTGGATTGTATAAATATCTTGGGATGAAAGCGGGGTTACAGAGTTTGAATTCTAGCAATGTAACTTCCTCATCAGAAAATCTGGGTAATTTCCTTCCTTTTCTTGGTCACTTGGTTCCTCATCTGTCAGGCTGAGTGTAAGCATTAATTAACATCTCTTAAGGATCAGCTAGGATCATGGCTATGAAATTTGAGGCATATGATAGAGAGCTGTCATAATGACCGTAACGAGGGCATTCAGAGGGCTACCAATGAGGCTGAGGGAGCTAGTCAACCCGTCTGAAAAAGTCTTAATCATCTTTTGAAAGAGGTCTAAGAAAGAAGCCTCTCTCTTAACAGCTATCATTTCACAGCTTCCTGTTCATTCTCCCAGTAAATTTCAGCAATAAAAATCCGTGTATAATTATAATGTGTAAACCTTGGTGTTGCTTTTCCTCCCTAGGAACAGTAGTAATTTAAGACGCATGGTATAGTTTCTCCAAACGATCAATCCAGCTGATGACAAATGTTCCCAGCCCCTCATGGGCAACTTCAGGATCAATGTCTCTGATGCTCCCAGCTTTATTTTGACAGGCTTCCCAGGAATGGAGGCCACAGAGCCCTGGATATCCCTCCCTCTCCTTCTACTCTATGCCATCTCCATTGTGGGCAATGCCCTGATCCTCCTCATTGTCAAGGAGGAGCAGAGCCTGCACCAGCCCATGTACTACTTCCTGTCCTTGCTCTCCGTCAATGACTTGGGCGTGTCCCTTTCCACATTGCCAACTGTGCTGGCTGCACTCTGCTTCCGTGCTCGAGTGATTACCTTTAATGCCTGCTTGGTCCAAATGTTTTTCATCCACCTCTTCTCTTGGACAGAGTCTGGTATCCTTTTGGCTATGAGCTTCGATCGCTATGTGGCCATCTGTAATCCACTGCGCTATGCTGTCGTGCTCACCAATGCCCGTGTTGTGGCAATGGGCCTGGGTACTGTCCTCCGCAGCTTTGCTCTCATCCTGGTCTTCCCACTGCTGCTGCACAGACTGCCTTTCTGCCACCCCCAGAACATTCTCTCTCACACCTACTGCCTTCATGTGGATATGATTAAATTGGCATGTACTGATGTCTCCCTCAATAGCCACTATGGGCTGTCCATTGTGTTGTTCACCTTTGGCCTGGACTCTGCCCTCATCCTCATCTCCTATGTACTCATCCTGCGATCAGTGCTAGCCATTGCCTCTCGGGAGGAGCGTCTCAAGATACTCAACACATGTGTGTCCCACATCTCAGCTGTGCTCATCTTCTATGTGCCTATGGTTAGTGTGTCCATTGTACATCGCTTCGGGGCTGGCCTGCCTCTTGTGGTCCATATCCTTATGTCTATCCTCTACCTCTTTGTGCCTCCCATGCTAAATCCAATCATCTACTCCATTAAGACAAGGGAGATATGCCACAGGCTTCTCAAGATGCTCTTCAGGGTCAGACTTTTTGGTAGATCTAGAAGGCATAAGTGGTCTAGTGTTGGAGGTACAGGAAGCCAGACACCAGAGTAAGAATGTGTCAATCAGGGGAATGTTAGTGTGTATTTAAAGTTTTAAAATCAATGATCAATCATTTAATGTAGTATATTGGGCCAGCACCTGCCAGAACCATCTTGGGTCTTATTTATTAATAGAAATTAACTATGTCAATGTCCTCTAAAGACAAAAGAAGGGTCTCTCTTCAAGAATAATCAGGGGCATGTTGAGGATTGTTTTCTGGGGGAGCTGGGGACTAATTTCAGGACACTTAGTGATATGCTAAGCCTTCTGGTTATGGGCCTGCACAACTCTGAAAGAGACAGAGGCACAGATAGGAGTAATTATGGGCTGAGTATACATAATTACTAAAATGCAAGTTTAGCATGGTTGATTTCTGATGCTGCCAGAAGCCAGGCCCTTTGTCACCATGATGTTTGAAAAGTTGTGAAGTTTTGGGGTTTGACAGCTATGGTATTTAATTAGTCACAATTAGACTTTAGGACTCCTGGCATGTGTTTTTTTTTTTCCACATAGGAGACCCTGAGATGTGTAGGCATTTGGCTCTACCAACCACCATTGAACTCAACAGCTGTTTGCTTATATCTCTCCTGTGACCTTTCTCCCTCACTCTTTTATGACCTTCTGTTTTCCCCTGATGGAATCTGAGCTCCTGAAGGCAGCAATATTGTCTTACTCTACTCTGTCTGTCCATTTAGATTTACCATGGGCCTTCCATTCAGATAGCATCTGATGATGCTACAGTAATAATGGAAGAATAAGCAAAACAGTGGAAGAATAAATAATGAATAAGGGAAGGAAATAATTCATAAGGAAATTAATGAATGAACATATGAACTAATAACACTTTTCCTCAAACCAGAGTTTCATAACAGAAAATGTTTCCTCTCCCTCTGTGCCTCATAATCCCTCCATAAGATGAAGTATAAATGACAAAATCCTGAGTAAATGGAATGAAACTCTCTAGGTCTTAATTTCCTCACATGCAAAATAGGGCATCAATCTCTGATTTATCTACCTCATAGTCTTGTCTTTTTTTAAAAAAATAAACTGCTTCAAAAATTATACAATGTTATACAGATATCTTATTTACTCATATTATTTTTATTCAGCAAAGATAAATGCAACATACTATGTTTAGCTTTAAAATATTATGTGCATAAGCCATAGTCTAAAGAAATACTTTGTCAAAGATTTTCCTGAGCCTTAAGTAGAACTGTTACTACCTGCTTTGTGTGTTTCCACTGTCCTTGGAATATAAGTTAGTTTGATTGGTTTACCACTTCCACTAGCAACTCATGAGCAGACACTCATGAGTTTTATTAATATTTATCTTTGTACTCTTTAGCTTTTAATGCAGGGCCTAGAATGTACCTGACATACAAAAAAATAATCCGGGAATGAGTTAATAAATGATTATATTTGCATATATTTACATATCATCAATCTTTCTACTTTAATGAATTATCACATCCTAAAATGTTTTACTCTAAAATAGATTATAATTTTACTAACAGTTCTATATGAAGCTTTTATTATTGCTCATAGTCTAAATACTATATGCATATGGATATGACCAAAGTAAATGAAAAATAAATTGTGCTTGAAATTTTCAAACATGCCACAAATGTACCTTGAATATTTGTCTTGCTTAGACCTCATGTACTATAGAACATACCCATCGTAATTTAAAATAACAGTAGCATTGTGCCTGTACTTAATAGATGTTTAAATAAATATTTTTTGGATGGATGCTGATTTTGAATGATTTTGGATCTGTCTCAAATGTGACATAATAAAATTACTGCTACAATAAGGAGAAAATATGATTTCAGTGACAGTGCCTTTGCTTGCTCCTTTAAATCTAAAGGACTTTGAAGCAATGATTTGGATCTTTTATGTACCTATGAAAAGCTGTCTGGGAACATCTAGGCTAGTGCTTTCTGCAACACATTTCCTGAATAACAGAGTCTGTTTCTTGACCTTAGAAATCTTTCCAGTCTAAAAGGGGCTCAGCAGACATTTACTGCTCATATTTCTCTCTTATGCAGTTCATTAACTAGAGAGTTCTTGGCTCTGTCTGGCTCTGTCCTTCAGCTATCTGGAGATATGTCTCAGACTATTTCCCCAGTTCACTGATGAGAACTGTGTTCACAGTGATACACTCACCACCACAGAGCTCTGGTTATCAAGGTCATCAGATACATCTGGTCTGAGGTCTTGACTTCCTTAACCTTTTTCTATGATTCAACCTCCATCACTCAGGCAGTCTCATTGGTTTTATATCTTTTTATCTTTTTTATATATATATTTATATATTTTTCTAGGACTATACCATGAATTGCACCTGGTCTCTTTCAGCAAGATGGTCTCTTTAAACAACCCACCTGCTGTGGACTGGAAGAAGGTCCAGGTCTTATGCCTATTGGAAGCAAATGCCAGAATATTTACTCTGTGAAACAGAAGTCCTTTTCCAATTTAGTGTTGGCACATGGAGAACCTCCTGGACCCATACTTTTAGAGGAATATAGGTTGCAGGAGTTACTACTGAATGGAATTTGGGTCCTCTGTGGACTCATTTTACCTTTTGCCTGTCTGGGCACATATTTCAATAGTCAGGAAAGTTCAATTCAAGTTCTACACCCCCTTCTGTGACTAACTCTGCCAGGTTCTACAGGACATCTCACACTATACGTTTATGTCACACTCTAGTTTGAGGACTACATCATGCTCCACCTCCACCCCACTCTACATCAGGAAGTGGTCCCAACATGGACCTTCACACATATTCATTAATGCACTCTTTCTTATTTTCCTGTTTCTAACAAATCCAATGATGGACATAGAAATATCGAGGTTAGGTCTCAAGTAATGACTTCAGAGAAATGGATAAAATCCAGACACATAGTCTTAACTCTTTG
This sequence comes from Avahi laniger, assembly GCA_963575035.1. Taxonomy (NCBI): domain Eukaryota; kingdom Metazoa; phylum Chordata; class Mammalia; order Primates; family Indriidae; genus Avahi; species Avahi laniger. The sequence goes on along the minus strand of CAUYSK010025768.1, from coordinate 1,696 downwards.
CTATGTTCTGTTTCATAGATGAGGAAATGTCCATGATTAGTCTCTTGATAAATATGTGACTATATTTCTCTCTGAAGAAGGTGAAGAGATCACAACTGTTGCATAGTATCATTTTATAGTTAAGTATCTCCAAATAAAATATTACCCCTTAGAGGATGCCTAGAACAATGCATGGCATGGGAAAAGTTCTCTAAAAACTGTTGGGGAAAGAGAGGGAAACAGAGTTGCATAGAAATGAAAAACATGGTATCCAGTTAAAAAATGGCTTCCTAAAACAAAGTGTGAAGGAGGAAAATGTTTAGCAAAACAACAACAACAACAACAACAACAACAACAAAACACAGATGATGAAGAAAAGAAAGACCTATGATCCAGGAAACAGGATTCTAACTGAGGATAGCAACTGGACAAATCCCTCGCAACAGCTGTGTAATGGGCTTGGGAAGCAGCTCATGCAGACTGAAGCAAGAAAACAGTGAGCTCCAGGGGGATGTGGCCAAGAAAATTCAAAAGCTTTCAAAAGAAGAGTAGTGTGATTACAAGGGTGGGCCAATTTAGGAAATGATATACTCAATAGTATCATAAGTTAGCCTAAATTGTAAAAGACACCAGACACTGGTCACAGATGCTTCCATATTTCCCAATTCATACCTTAGTTTCTCTCAAACCAGTCACATCTATCACCCTGATGTCTTACTACCATATTATGATCTTGCCTTTATTTTAGAAGAATGTTGATGTGATTAGACAGGAACTCTTAACTTCCTATCAGTATGTCTAAATGTGTCTTCTCTCTCCTGCTCATAGCAATGATGGGAATGTCCCTATTCTCCAAATTACTTGGCCCTACTATTGTCATTATTCACAGCCATTATAGATTGATATTTCACTAATTTGTAATTCACTCTTTTTTTTTTTTTTTTTTTTTTGAGACAGAGTCTCACTCTGTTGCCCAGACTAGAGTTCCATCGTGTCAGCCTAGCTCACCGCAGCCTCAAACTCCTGGGCTCAAGCAATCCTCCTGCCTCAGCCTCCCGAGTAGCTGGAACTACAGGCATGTACCACCATGCCTTGCTAATATTTTATACACGTATACACACACACATATATACACATATATTTATTTTAGTTGTCCAGCTAATTTCTTTCTGTTTTTTTTTAGTAGAGATGGGGTCTCACTCTTGCTCAGACTGGTCTCAAACTCCTGAGCTCAAAGGATCCACCTGCCTCGGCCTCCCAGAGTGCTAGGATTACAGGTATTAGCCACCACACCTGGCCTCTAACTCACTCTTTAAGACTTAGGAAGCCCCCTTGTTCTGCCATCCATTCTGCTTTCCCACTATTCCCTTTCAAGCCATCATACCTGTGTTTGTATTGTTATATCTGCCAGGAATGACCTTTCTTCTCTGCCTCTCCTTTTGCTTTTGCCTGAGGCTCATTGTATTAGCTTCTATGGCTGCCATAAGAAATTGCCACACATTTAGCAACTTAAAACGACAGAAATCTCTTATATTATAGTTTTCTAGCTCAAAAATTCAGTAATCCTAAATTCTTAGGGTCTCTTAAGGATGAAATAAAAGTATTGGCAGAGCTGCCTTCCTTCTTGAAGGCTTTGGAGAAGAATTGGCTTTAAAACTTAATTAGGCTGTTGATTTATTTCGGTTCTCTGTGTTTTTAGGAAGGTTCCCATTCTCTG
>CAUYSK010025766.1:0-70951 GCA_963575035.1 Avahi laniger | reverse complement strand
AAATTAGTCTTCCCAAGAAGAGGCTTTCTTTAAAAAAAAAAAAAAATTAAATATATCTAGTTTGAAAAAAATGAACACATCGAAGTAAACAGACTAGTGCCTTGTTCACACATCAGTGGGATTCACTTCAGAGTGATTGACAAGGCTCATGAGCCAGAGCGGTGACCGCGTATGAAAGCCCACTGCGTGCTGAGGGGGCCGGTCAGCTTTTATCATAGTCCTGATGGCAGCGCAAAGTCACCAGCGCTCAGGCTCTCCTTTTAATTTTCTGACCAGGATAACAATGGCATAGCGCTTGGCAGTTTTCTAAGCCCTCTCCCCGATGTTATTCATTTAAAACCCCAAAACATCCAACGGGAAATGAAGAACTAAGATTATTTTAACCGGTTTACAAGTGAGAAAATGGAAGCCCCCAAAGTTAAGTCACTTGCCTGAGATAGAACATACATCCCATTCTAAAGGGGACGCCATCACTCCAGTGGCCCAGGCACAAAATTTCTAAGTGACTGTTAAGTAAAATTTCTTAATTTCCTTTTCTCTCTCTCTCATACCCCACTTCCAGACACAGTCAGGACCCAAGTACTACCCAGCTTCCTTAAATACGCCCTGCCCCAGTATCTTCACTTATCTGATGATGGTTCTGGCTTCTTGGGCCCAGATCTATTTCTGAGTTAACCCTTTTCAAAGCAGATTAGAAACAGCAGCCGCTCCTTCCTACCCATCACACCTCCCACCATATCCCCGCGACAAATGTCAAATTTACACATAACATTTCTTTAGTATGCTTCCTTTCCGACTCTTCAAAATGATTATTTCCCACTTCTCTCTGTACAAACATCCTACACCCCTCCTAGCACCTTCATTTACAACAGATATTCTTGCCTCAGCGTTCGCAGAGGAAGAGAAACCACCAGACAGGAATTGCCTTCTGTCGCCACCACCAAATCTACCAAAGTACTGTGGTTTGTACCCACATGTTTGGCCTCCCCTCCTGTACCACTGACAGTGTCCTGCCTCCTCTCATCTGTCACCCCCTGCACCCTGTGCTTTGGATCCCACCACCGAGCCTTCTCAAGGCTTCTGTTTTTCCTGTGCCCCACCTCACACGCAATTTTCCCCTCTCCACTACATCATTCCTGTCAGCATATGGACCCCTGTTTCATCTCCTCCATTAGAAGACTGTACCTTTACTCCACTCTTTATTAGGGCAAAATTTCTCATAAGTCATGTTCTGAACCTCTCACCTCACATCCCCTCCCAAACCATTCCATCCAGGTTTCCATCTGCACACTCCACTGACCCCATGCTTGTCACAGCCCTCTAAGGCTCTCCATGTGACTGAGCCACTGGCCATTTCTCTGTCCTTTCCTTAATTACTCTCAGCACAGTGGACTGCTGATCGTCTCCCTCTGGAAACGTTTTCCTTCTTGGCTTCTGGACACCACACTTTCCTGGTTTTCTTCCTACTTCGCACCCCTCCTTCTCCAATTCCTTTGCTGTGTCCTCCTCCTGTGTTTGACTCTGCAGGTTGCTGTGCTCCCATGATGGTTCTTGGGACCCATCTTCTCCTCTATTTGCACATCCAGGACCCATGACTCCCAAATCCAATATCAAGTTCCAATTCTTCCCCAGAATTTCATACTCCAGCTTTTAAAACTGGAAATTTTTTCTTTATTCCTCCCCCTCAGCTGCCTCGTCAAATCACTCATCCAGTTCTGTGTACTCCACCTCCCCATGCAAATCACTCCAAACGCAACCACTTCCCTCCACCTCCATCGCTACCAGACAGTCCAGCTTCCAACACGTCATTCCTCCAGCAGCCACATACCTCCCCCACAGTACAGTCTCCAGCAGCAGCCGGAGTGGGCTTCTCAAAACATTAACCAGATAACGCCTCTGCCTAAAATCTTCCACTTGCTCCCCATCCTACTCAGAATTGGCACCTGTCCTCTTCTCTGATCTCCTCCCCTACGGCTCTCCCGTTTCTTACACTCCAGCCTCTCTTTCTTTCAGTTCCTCATGCCTGCTGGTCTCACCTTAGCATCTCTGCCTGGAGTGACCTTCCTCCTGTCCTTCCAATGGCCAGTTCCTTCTGGCTATTCCCATCGTAGCTCCACTGTAGCCAGAGAGAGGCCTCTTCTGACCACCAAAATTAGAGAACAGCCCATTACCACTCTGTCACATCACCCCACTTTAATGCTCTGCACAATATTTGCCACTGTTGGCTGTCTTTCCTACGCTTCTTTTCACTGCCTACCCTCCTAGAATGCAGCCTCCGTGAGAGTGGAGGTCTTTTCTGTCTTGTTCCCCAAGCATCTCCAACAGCTAGATCGCACCTCTCACCTGACTCAGTAATTATTTGTTGGATGGTTGGGTGGCTCATAGTCCGTGCTCCTCAGAGCTTGAGCTGAGGCCTATCAGTGGTCCAGCCACTCATGTTGGGCCCCCATGTAACCCTGACACACCCTTCTGTCACTCATACCCAGAATCTGCTCTCCCAAGCTGTGTGATCCCTGACAGGTAGTATTCTCCATGTATACCGCACTCTGCAGATCTGGGCTACTGCCATGTACCCCTTGTCAATTCTAAATAGTTTCCCTGCCTAACATTCCAGGGCACCCCTTGAAGGCAGGAGCCTGAACTGCAACTCCAGGCCACTTGGCTAAGGCCTTGATACTTCATGTAGCTATGATCAGGCCTATCCTATTGCCTCCACTCCATCAGCTTGTATTACAGATTTGCAGGGCCACGACTGGCACCAGCCTGAGGACCCCCCGGTGAGGACCCTCCCATCCATGATTAGATCCAGACTCACTGTTACTCCCACTTGGATGTCGGGCTGGGGATCAGTACTTCTCAAACTTTCTTTTGTAAAATTGCAGTTGTTTTTCAATTTGTTGCAGACCATACTTTCATAAATATAATAAAAATCAATTATGAGTAAACTAAAGTGGCAAAAACCAAAAATTTACCAAAATACAAGACTCAGTTTTTTAATATTAGAACAAAAGATATAAAAGTGCTCTGTGAAACTGCTACAGATATTTCAAAATGCTTACTCTCAATTTCTGTTCTTATCACAGTCTGGTCACAGAGTCCATGGTCCAGCATGGGCCCACGGACCATGCTCCGAGGAGCTGGCTGCTGTCCTCCCAGCGGCCCCTTTGGCCCTGGTGAGCAGATCTCTTCCCTGTAGCAGCTTTTAACTAACCTTTCAATATACAAGTAGTGAATACCTACTATGTTCTTGGAACTGTTGGGTGCCTTCCCAAAAATAATCTAATCTTCCACATTCTGTTCAAATCAGAGCACTTCCCGCTCCCTCCTGGCTGCCTCTACCCCACTTAAGACTTTCATCTCCTCTCTTCTAAATGACTGCAATAGCCTCCTAATGGACCCCCAAACTCCAGTTCCTTTCCTCTCCTTCTGTTCTATAGATTTTGCCCAAAATATCATGCTCAGGCACATCTCTGATCATGTCATTTCTCTACTCAATAATGTACAAAAACAATAGCCCACAGAATGAAATCTAATTGCTTACTGGAGCATCTAAGGCTTTCCAATATCTGACTCCATCCTACAGTTCTAACCTTAATTCACTCTACTGCCCTTTATGTCTACATACCCCATAATACTGTCAAACTGGACACTTAATCCTCCCCTGATCTCTTACTTCCTTATATGATTCACCCTTTCTCTCCTCCCCCTTCTCCCATTCCCATCCTAACCATCTTCCAATGCCAAGGGCAAAGGCGGTTCCCATCCCTCCTACCCCATCTCTAGCTTAGCATGGACTCTCCCTCCTCTGTGGCCTTATAAAAGTACTTAGCTGTGTGACCACACAGATTTGTTTCCCCATTTTGAAAAGAAAAATAAAACCGACTTTGGTATTAGGAGGATAATATATAATGTAATGTTTTATAATATAAAATTTATGTTTTATAATGTAAAATTTAAGAACTTAAGTCACTGCCTAAATGCTAATTTTAACTTAAACACCCTCGTAAGGTTGCATGAATCATATAACGAAGTGCCCAGTCCTTCTACCAACTCATCCTCACGCTCTTGCCATATTTTAAACCTCTCCTGTGTGCAGCACACAACAAGTGCCCAGGCCCCCACAAAATTGCCCATGCACTGTCAGCATATTAATAATTTCGGAAAACTCTATTTTCTTGAGTTACATGGCAACAATCTGGATAGGTTCACCCTGAACAGCAGGATGGGATTCAAATCTGTTCTTTTTCTTCTTATACTCTGAAGTTAGATGAACATTAATTGTTAGTCCACTTGTTAAATTTTTTTTAAAGCCCTAAGTGAAACAACCTCAACTGTATTCAAGAAAGGTCTGTTGCTTGAATCTATGTACACCACAAGTGATTTTACTATGGATTCCATCTTCTTCTTGAGCAGTTTTCCTAAAAGCAAAATAGTTAATTTATGGGGATTTTTTGTTGCATCAGCTTGCAAATATCATTTTGAGATGTAATTAATGTTATCTTTATTTCTACTTTAATTAAACTGCCACAAACTCCACCAATGGCAAAGAGGCCTCACCAGCTCATGGCTATCTGGTTGAATACTGTGACCCAACAGCACTCAACATATAGAAGACACTTAATAAATACTTGTTTAATAAAAGACTGTCTGGATGAATGAATCAGTGAATGAGGGAGAGAGATCTGTCTGATATGACAGATAAGAGCGTTGTGCGCTTTCTCAGTGTCAGGGATGATTACAAATTGTAGCCTTGTCACTCTAAATCTGGATATAATTAGCATGATTTTGTTTTTAAAATCTATTAAATGTTTATTCAGTTGTAGAAGATTTTCTTGATTAATCTGTTTAAAATTAAATGTTGCAGGAATTGGTGGCTTATAATCTCGGAACTTGAAAACAATATTTAAGGTATTTTTTAAATCATCACAGAGTCACATAGATAAATATTCTTGAGAGAAAGTTTAAAATTTAAATTCAATAGAAAGCAGTATTTTAAAAAAATGAATAGTAAACTTGAACAAATTATATTCATGTTGTCACTAACCAAGGTGTGACTTCTTAAAGAAAATATTTTCTCAAGCATATTTATTTATATTGTTCTCCTTGACATTTCCTGTGAAATTTTTTCTTAACTATTGTACATTGAACGAAGCCAAAGTGTCAGAACGAGAAGGTTGATATGGATTGCATATTGAACATGTTATTTACATGATTCCAGTGTCTAGACAGGTGGAAGTATCCAGTTAGCCACTATGCATATAGCAATTCAGATCACGGATTATAACATTTCACTCTAAGCAGTGACATACATGTCAAGTTCCCTGGTTAGATTTTGAGGTCCTTCAGTCCAAAAATAATGTTTTGTCATATATGTGTCTCCCAAAAGAGGGCTTAGCACACAGTAATTGCTTAAGAACAAATGAATATATACTTGTATATGTTCATGCTACAGTCAAGAGATATGTCAAATATTTTAGGATTTTTTTCCATATGTCTACTGGAGTCTGACTTCTTAAGCATATTTCTTTAGAAGCATAATCAAGAATTAATGTGTTTGAACAACATACAGCGAATGTTCATTGGCCTGAACTCCAATGAATGAGCAAGCTAAACTAAAATCTGATGATGGCACTTTCATATTCTCCATTCAACTTTTATGCGAAATGGCAACTAAATAATAAATCATCTCTTGCATTAAGTAACTTTAGAACTATATGGGCAGACAGCTCAATTTCCTATACCATCTACATCTACAGATGTGTACAGTAAAAATAGACATCTATTATGATGGCCTTAAGGTACTGAAGAATTTTCAGAAAGTAAAAGGCCAACAAAAAATTACACAAAGATATGTCTACTTTATTACACATTAATTACTTGGAAATGCATCATCCTCATCCAAGATAAGCCAAATATTCCTTTAATATGAACATTCATTTCTCTAAGCACTGTGCATAAATACAAGTATATTGGATGATCTTTTATTTGTATAATTTTGTCCTTTTAGTTAAATATAAATGCATCCTTCAGACATCCTTTATTTACTACTAATCTTAGAAATGTCTGTTTTTAATCACACCACCCAGTTCCATTTGGAATATTTTGTATCAATTATCCTCATTACTAGCTGATCTTCCTCTTTTCATTTTGACATCTGTTAGAAGGAGCAGCTTGAAGAAGAGCCTCACCATCAGTTTCTTAACAAAAGGCTTCTCACTTGATAAGAAAGGATCATCTAAATTAAAATGTATGTTTTCATTAACTATATCTAATACCTGGAGATCAGGCATACCCCGTTCCTTGAGAGCCATTACATCGGTTCACAATATCCTATCCACCTTATTTAATGACTCAGGAGGGCTATTATACATATTGTCCTATATTTACATGGCAACTTCCCCACTTGCACATCGATTTTATGTAACCTTGCTTCCAGCTCTCCTAATGTATCATTCTTAATGCTATTTGGTTTACAACTCAAAAAAGTTTCAGAAATTTGAAAATTAATAAAATAAATCTAAATGTAAGTTGGCAATCAGTTCTAAATCAAATAAATGGATGACTTGGGGGCCAGTAATGATTCCATTCCAATGATTAAACATCCCCAATACAAGACTCAAAAAGGCAGAGACTTCTTTATAAATTGAGACATCCCACTATATGTCTTATTGGGAAGAAAGTAGATAAAAACTAGAAATTCATGGTGATTTTTGTTAAGAACTGAAAACAATATTCAAGTGGGGAAAAAAGCACACATATGCAAAACACCAAAAAAAGCACAGATAAAAGTACACATATGCAAAACACGAAAAGTCTATCACTCATTTCTCAAAAATATTTCATTAATAAATCATTTGGAGGAGAAAATCTTGAGGTACTTTAATATATATATCAGTATTTACTGCTGCATGTGTCTAAGAAATCTACCTGATCAGCAGTTTCTATGAGAGGGTCATCAACTGTTACCCGTAAAGTATTTTTCTTTTCATCGTATCTTGCTTGCCTGTAGCAGGGTAAAAATACTATTCCATGCTAAGAAATAAGCGAAGAACAGTTTGTCATAATTTTTTCCTTGTTTAAATCAATATATTATACCACATCTGTAGAAAGTTAAAGAAGTAGTAATTACTCCAGCAACCAAATCATCTTGTATGTCTTATATCCCATTGCCGAAACAATTTTGAGTAGGGCAGAGGAAAGAATATGACATATCCCATTCATTAGTTAAAAAAAATTATCTAGCACCTCCTCTTTTACCAAAGTCTTGGACACAATTATATTCTAATCTAATTGCTTCAATTAGAAAGGGAGTAGTCAGTCATTGAGATGCCCCTATTGTCATGTACAAAATGCAGCAATCAGGACTCTACAAGTGTTTAAAGTAAGGGGAGAGGAAATGGAGCTATACTAAGGAAATGAAATGATGTAGGATAATGTAAGGCAGGTTTTTATTAAGGCAATACTGCATTTCATTGTAAGTTTCTTGAGAAGAGGTACCTCTTAATTAATTATAAATCAGTACTTCTCTCTTTAACTCTCCCTAGGTAGTCAGTATATAGATAGCTTGTGTGTTTGCATTTCTGCCTCTGGGTTGGCAGGTAGCTGTTGCTATCATCTGTGACCAATAGCAGGCAGTTCACCAGGCTTACCTTGCTCACAGTCTAACACTCCTCATCCCATTGCACCAACCTGTCTCTCAGCACTGCCGCTCTGGCCCAATGGAATGTTAATAGCTAACAGTGCTGCAACTCCCTATTCTGTCACTGAAGAGACCACCCCAATCGGCTCATAGCATTAGAATGCTGCTAACAATAAATCTGCATGCCCAAAGTTGGAGGGATATTTTTTATATGGGGTCCTAGCTTCCAGATTTGCAACTACTTTCTGCTAAGAGGTAAGATGCTGCATGCTTGGGGCAGAGGAAAGGAAATAACTAAAGACAATGAGTAGACAGGGCAATGAGGGCAAATATTAAGGAAGAAAGAAGAAGAGGCTAAAACAAGGCAAAAATGAGCAGATCTTGCGTGTTTAGAAAATGAACAAAGATGCTTTTGATTAAACCCCAATGAGCCTGCCTTATAGCCATACTGACAAGTCTAACACCCCATGAGGGTTCAAACCAGAGGGGAGCCACACCTAAGCACTGCACAGAAGCTCTAAAATTCCATCCTTACTTTTACTTAGAGCTAAATCACTCCACAGCCACTATTAATGTTCTCTATTAGTGACATAATAATGACACAAAGGTCATGCCTATCAGTATGCTAAAGAAATTATGCTACTGAGATTTTAAAATTTGTTCAGATTTTTTTCAATCTCCTTACTAAAAATGTACTTTCTCAAAAGAAACATTATCCTTTAAGGAAAAGGAAAAGCCAGCTACTTGATACAAAATATTATGTTGAAAATTCTGGAGAATTTTGAAAGACTAATTAAATAATTGTTTTAGTTTAAGTCTGAAGGCCATAACCCTAAGGTTCCACCATAGATGTACCTGAGATGAAATGCCATTGACCCAAACTAAGTCTAAATTCCTCCTCTGCACATTAGGAATAGTACAATTCATATTACAGATCTCAGAAGGCAAAGCAAAGCACAAAGTTCTACCCATAATGTATCATGACTTTACTGTATTTGCCTAAGTTGCTCCCACAGGCTCAGACTCACCTTAGACAACGAAAAAATGGGTTGAATAAATGAATGAGTGTAAAGCTTTATACTTTTCCAAGTGTCTTCTTTAGCATTATCTAATTTTCAAAATCATAGTAGGAGAAGTAAGATAAGTACTGTATTATTAAACATATTTTACAAATGAAGAACCCCAAACCTGAGGAAGTAAAGGCTCTGCTGCAAGCTCCATGGCAAGCTATGGGCAGAGGTATGATGACAACCAGAGTCCCCTCACTCCTACTTCACTAATCTTGTTATTCTGGTTCCTAAGGTTCATTATATATCAAGAAATATCCTGCATGGAATCAATGATAACTTATAATTAAGCAAAGATAAATGAACTATTATGTCAGTTTTTTCTAGTTTGATTACAAAAAATTCATAATTAAAAGCATACTCTGCTTAAAAATTTGAAGCCAACGTCAAGGAATTTGCCATTCAAAAAAAAACCCCACAGGTATTCATAAAGAATAGGAAACCCATATGATATGTAATGAGCCAGCATCTTCTTGATTTATTCTGTTCATTATCTTTCAAACGCAATATTTTGGAAGGTGTTATTTTAAGCTACAAGGGAAAGACTTGACTTTCTATAATATTACCAATTCATGTTTCCCTTCAAAGTGAATTTCTTCTTGTTTGATAATAAATGGAAACATACAGAGGTACCCACAACTAAAATACACGTTAAATTTTCACAAGGGATTGTTGACTGGTTTGGGATTTGATATAACTAAATTAAACCATACTCCCAAAATGAGGGTACTTTTCAAGCTTCTATTTATGTACATATTTTGTACTCCCACTAGAGCTTGAATCCCCCACCCACCCCGCCCAGACAGTTCCATGTGAATTCCTTGGGGAATCTCTGTTACCCAAAACAGTGCCACACAGAAACCTGTATGAACAGAGCGACCAGAAGAGTTACCCTTACAGATGCGTCGAAAAGCGCCCATGCACCCAAATAAAACCACACAAAACCCATTCCCTATGTGATTTTTTGTATGTGTCAGCTCATCAAACATTTCGAGTTACTTAAGTAGAAAAAGTCCCTTTCACATCACAGTTGAGTCAGGGATGCCGCCGGTGCGGCCCCCATTTTCACGTTAACGCGGGTCCTAAACCTAAAAAGCCTCGGTCCTTAATCGATCCACTACGCAGATTCCAGCACGATCGGCGTCCGCCTCCTCCGGCTTTAGCACGCTTGGGAGTAGCTGGGCGCCTCCTTCTCACACCATTCCCGCAACATTCTGCACTTTGCGTGGATCTGTTCCAGGCCTCTAGCCGCCTCTTCCCTGCTCCCAGCCACCAAGAGCTGAAGCGGCGACTGGAGCGTCAGGCGGCAGAAGTGGGCTCACCTCCCTCCCGGCCGGGCTGTCGCTGCGACCCCATCCCCCAGTGACGGGTCGGAGCCTACGGGGCGGGGCTGGAGACTTCCACGCCATCTCCGGGGCCCGGCGCCTTCCCGCCTCCGCCCCGGCTATGTCCCCGCGTCCCCTCTGGCCCCCGAGCGCAAAGCTGGGGTAGGAGTGGGAAAGGAAAGTGAGGCAACACGCGGGTGCGGACACACACAGGGCAGCTAGGTACGCAAAACCCCGCCTCTCCCCGAACTCCCTCCCCGGACGAGCCGCAGCTCCGGCACTCCGGGGCTCCCCGCGCCGGGACAAAGCTGCCGCGGCCTCTCCGCCACCGCTGAGCGCGTGGTCATCCGATCTCCCCGGTCTCCCCAAGCCGCGACCCAGTTCCAAAGCACCTCCGGGCCACCCGAGGGACAGAGGGGATCCCGGGCCGGGCGCCCGCAGCCCCTGCCCCTCGCGCGGCACCGCCACTCACCTGTTCAGCACTTTGCGGATCCTCTGGCGCAAGCTAGCCCGGGAGGAGGCGGACAGGCTCCCGCCGCCGCCGCTGCCCTCGGCCGGCAGGTTCTCGATGGTGGTCACCACATGGTTCGGCGGGGCTGGCGGCGGCGGCGGCTGCAGCTGCTGCTGCGGCGGCTCGGGGGGGATCATCGCGGCGAAGGCGGAGGCGCGGCGGCGATCAGAACGCAGCCGGGCGCATCGTGCGCCGGCTCCGGGCCCGGGAACGCGCAGAGGACCCGGCCGGGCGGCCGGGGCCCGGGAGGCGGTGCTGCCTGTGAAGCGGCGAGGCGGGGAGGCACCGCGGCTACGGCCGCCGCCGCGCAGCCCGCCACTCACTCCCCTCCAGCCCCAGTGCGCGTACCCCCGCTCTGTGCCGCCGCTTCCCGCCCTGGCTCTTCCTGAGCCGCGTCCCCAAGTCCTGGCACGCCCCGCGAAGTGGCTGCAAAGGGTGTCGGCTCGGGGAACCCTGCGGAGAGGGAGGATGGGGCTCCCGGCTCGCCTTCTCTCCCCGTGCCCGGGTCTTCTCGGGGCGAGCGGCGGCAGCCTGTCCCCCGCTGGCTCGGAAAGCTGCCGTCTGTGTCTCACGGAGTGAGAGACCGAGAGTGAACCAGGAGAGCCGGGCGGGGGCGCGGCGGCGGCGGCGGCGGCGCGGGGGGAGACGGGGAGGGCCCCCCTCCTCGCACTCTGCTGTCGCCAGAGGGCGCTCCCGAGGTGGCTTATTGCCCCCGACCCTCTTCCTGGTCCCACAGAGGCCCGCGGTCTAGGTTGTGGTGATTGTTTTGGTTTGGGTTTTGTTTTGTTTTATTTTGTTTTGTTTCGAGCGGGGCTGAGAATAGATCCTCCCTCTGGCGGGGATTCCTCGCTCCTGCGAAAGCACCGCGGAATCCAGCACCACCTGCTTGGGACAGCAGCGAGAAGACGCCACCCAGACAGGTGCTGGCCCGAGATTAGAGACCCAAACTGAGCCTCCTGTTATAACTACACTTACCATAATAGCCTGAAGGAAATGGGAGGGAAACGACTTCTCACAAAGAATCCCTTCTGGGAACTGGGAAAAGCATATCACACCAACTCAAAACGTCTCCGTTTGGGCAATGTAGCGCTGTGAAAGAAACATAGGCAGATTTGAGTTCCAGTGGCACGTCTGAAACTTATTCGTCCAGAGACCCTAAGCAATTTACTTAAATTCTAAAGCATTCTCTTCTGTGCAACGGGACTGCTGTACTCCTGCCTTTCTCCCAGGGGTGTTGTAAGACTTAAATGAGGTAAACCACCCAGCAGGGGAGCCTAACGGCTCCTCTAATAGTCCCCCACCTCCAAAAGGGAAAACCCTGTGTATTTGCCACAGAAATCTTGGACCTGGACAGGACTATATGTCTACCAAAAGAAACTGTCTCTCTGTCCCAGTTATCTCTTATACCTATTGAGGCAGACCCCAATTAATAATTGATTCTTAAAAGATTTTCAAATTTTCCTTTATCTGGACTGATTGGATAGAGACCTTGCATTGGAAAATGATATGCATTTTTAAAAATTTTCCACTTCAGTGCAGTATGGGGGAGTTAATTTCCCTGGGTAAGTTTAATAGGTAGGTTTGTTCACACTAAGACATGCTGATACCACCACTGAATCCAAATGCCCTGGAAAGCAGCAAATTAAAAATAATGGTGATAGGATTTGCCACAAGGTGTGGGAGGGAGTTGGAGAGAAAATAGCATTCAAAACAAGGAATGGCTTGTCTTCTCAACTGAAGAGAAAAGGGATACGGGAGGATAAAAAGATGGGATTAATTGTTCAGTTAACAAGTAAGCTCCCATCACTTTAATAATGTTGGGAATCCTTTTTTTATCATCAAAAATTTGAGAAAACAGGTATTCACAAAACCTCTCCAATCTATATGTAAAACCTGGTTACTACCTGAAATATCCCTGAGGTTTCTTTCTACAAAAAAAAAAAAAATCCCAAATTAGAACATTTCCCTTTTTATAATTAACACGTTGTCCCATTCTTTCTCAACAACGTTTCGTTCTCTTATTTTTCCACCTCAGATTTGCGCAGGACACTCTGAAGAGTTGTTACAAATAGGACCAAGGCTTATAACCTTGTGGACATTAAAATTCCAATAGTCCACGGTGAGTTTGCTCTTAGAGGATCCATCAAATGTAACTGACATGAATAAAGTACACTTCAGCTGAATCTGGCAGCAAGTAATGGTAGAAGTCTCTCTATTAAAACAACATTTATGGTAATTTCAGGTGTCTGCCTTGAATGACTGGTTGCTTCAGTGCCCTCTTCTTTCACATTTGGCTTGCTTTCCTTTGAATGTTTTTGGCACATCACAACTCAGTGCTGTGTCTGCACTTCAATGTCTGCATTTGCATCTGGTCATTTCTCTAGAGGGACTACTGAATCCAAATGATCTAAATCTCCACTGAGTCAGAAAGGGAGAAAATCAAGATAAGAGAAGAACAGGATGAGAGATGTAAAATTTCAATCCTGCTGGTAAGAAAAGACCTCGAAGCAGTCTCAACCCTTATGTTTTTGTTACTCCATTTATAGGGGGATACAACATCAGATCCCTTCTTACTCTCTGATTCTGTGCTTCATGCTCATCTCTTAAGAAGAAGCTAATCACCAGGTATATGTGATGGCATATACCTATAGTCTCAGCTACTCAGGAGGCTGACGGGGGGATCTCTTGAGCCCAGGAGTTGGAGGCGAGCCTGGGCAACATATCATGACCCTGTCTCTAAAACAAAAGTAAAAAAGTAACTAAGTAGCACTTGAGAATATGGAAATGTGTCAAAAGGGGGAGTCTCATAATGCTGTGTCTGACATGGAATTTAACAGAAAAGACGCAGGAAAGGACAGTTTCCCCTTTCCTGCTGCAAGAGTCTCGTCTGTCTCCCTGGCCTCAAAACTCCATCCTTCATGACCAAAAGGAAAAGGGATGAGGGGAATAGTTTGGGAATCTTTATGTAGTTTTTAGCAGTGGCATGTGGGTTCCAGGGACACACTTACTGCTCAGCTTTCCTCTCCCTTACCAGTTGTGGTTAGTGGCACAATGCTATTGCAGAATTTCCATTCCACAAAAAATTCTGCCACTCCAACCATTACATCATCTGAGTTTTTCTTAAGACACATGCTAGTTCTGTTGAATTCCTTAAGGAAGCAGAAGTTGGCTATCAGCTACACCATCTTCAGTGTTGCTCATTTTTAAGACATTTCCACTCATGTAGGAAAGAATAGAATTTGGCCTGTGTTTCAGACCTGAGTCACCAGGCATTTTGACTAATCTGTTTAGCATAGACTGCACCTGTGCATTGTATTGGAGAAGAGCTTCAGAGTCATGCTCCAGAGGTGACTGATGATCCTTCCCAAATTGCTGAACAGTTGCCTAGAATTGCTTGTGCTGCTGCAAATGCCCAGTGGCCCATATGCTTTCCCTGTGTCATTCTCCTAATCTTTTTCTCTCTTTCCTAAGTCTGGTTGAATCTATTCAACATGCAGTACTGAATGCATGGCCTCTACAATAATAGAGCTTTAGGGTTTTGACTCACACAATTGAACTTAAATACAAGAAAGTTAAGCAAAACTGTGAGAAATTTGTGGAGAGGAGAAAAGGAAGAGAAGTAATTGGGTAAGTCTTTAAATTTACATCCAAAATGCATAAAATAATTGTGATGTCAAAGCACAGAACTTCAGTGAGCACTCATTATCAATGCAGATAGTCTAAGTGGTGTTAGTGGACTTGAAAAGTATGTACAGAGCAGAGAAACAAGCACTACGCAATAGGTTTCAATAGGAGGAATGAAGAACTCAACAGATGATTTTCAAGATAAAGGTGATGAAATCTCAAAGAAATCAGGAAAAAAAAAACCAAAGAGATAGGAAAAAGGTAAGAAAATCAGTCAAGGAGGCCCAACATTTGAAAAATAGGTGTTCCATATAATAGAACAGAGGAATGGAAGGAAGGAAACCTCAATGAAATAAATTCAGTAATTTCTCAGAATGAAAAACATGAGTTGACAGTCTGATAGAACCAAGAACAACAGATTAAAGTAGACCACACTGAGTATATTATCATGAAAGTTCAGTAATTTGGGGACAAAAGAAAATTCTTCAAGCTTCCAGAGAGGAGGAAAAGAAACCAGAATGATTTTGGTCTTCTTAATAGCATCAGTGGAAATTAGAAGACAGTGAAGTAGTCTTCAGAATTCTGAAAGAAAATTATTTTCATTCTAGGATTTTATACCCAGCCAAATTGTCAAAACACTATATAAGGGTAGGTAAAGATATTTTCAGACATGCGAAGTCTCAAAATATTTCTCTCCCACACACCCTTTATCAGGAAGCTACTTGTTGATGTGCTGTACCAAAACCAGAGAGTAAATGAACAAAGAGAAATGGGAACAGGGAGCTCCAACACAGAAGAGAAGCAAAGGGAATACCTGGGATAATAATGGGAAATCTCAAGACTACAGGTGTGTACAAGTAATAAAGGACAAATAATTCAGATTGAGAAAATGTCAGAAGACTCTAGGAGAGATATCTTTAAGGACATGAAATTGGTTTTATATAGATAGATATAGATACCAGGTACATCTGAGAGTGAATTTAAACAAGTGGTAGAGAATTTACAGTTGAATTTAATGACATGTAAAAAAATTTTTCAGAAAATGTTAATTATTAATTCTAGTAATAACCAAGAGTTGTTCAGGCAGAAGATGAAAAATAATCATAGTTCACTAATTGCCTATGCTGAGTAGTGTTTGCTGAGCCATAACAACATAGACACTAAATTTTGATCTAGATAAATGTTTAACTATATTTAACTATCTTTGACAGGATAAAATGATATATATGTATATTTGGGGACATGAAAAAACAAAGCTAAACCCACAGCTGCCATAGTGAGAAATCAATAGAAGAATCAACTAAGACAATGGAAAGTGATTGCTTCTAGTAAAGGGGGAAATCGTGAAGAGAGAGGAGCACTGCTCTTTTGCTTAACAAACCTTGAAGAATTACTTGACTCTTTAAACCATGTGCAGCTATAGCTTTAAAAAAATTAACATTTATAAAAAAGAAAGGAAAATACCGAAGTGTAACCCTGACACGTCTTTCCTCCACTGAGTCCTTGGTGTTTTTAGGGTACCTTCCTGAGGAGGTTGCAGCTAAGGGAGAAAATTAGGGGTTGATAGCTAGAGCTGGAAGAGTTTGTTATTCAGGCTAACAAATAATTGTAACAATAAATCTACAAACGGACTCATTAATTTGCTAATTATTCTTCCATGCTCTAGAAATATCTCTTTTCTTCAGTGATAAACCTTCAATTTCACAATAGATAAATTCAGCTATAATTCAATAAACATTTTCTTGTATTTTAAGTTGACATAAAATGATACAGTATTATTAAAACAATGAACCATCATTTTCTAGTTAACATCCTTTGTCAGCAAGGTAGGGGAAGACAGGAAGATAGTAAACATGGTATTTTTTTTCACCTTACAAATCAAAAGTTAAATGTGGTTGATTTTATTCATTCAGTTGGATGTAGTAGTTTTCTCTTTAGGCTTAAACAAGTCAATGGGGCTGTTTAAAGTCAATGGGAATAAGTTATTAAATACTGGATATCTTTAAATATTGAATTGTAGAACATTAAAAAGGTGAATAGTCTACCTCCAACCCAGTAATAATTTCTCATGTATTTCTAAACTGACCTTATTTTTAGAGCATTTTACCTATTCTTACCAATAAATATACAAAAATATATTTGTGTTATTTTTGTTTACCTAGAAACCAAAGTGAACTCCTAACTTTGTGCCTGATGCCAGTTTCTTATTTTCTGACTCAGACGTATGCATTCCATATCCTCTACTTGATGATAAACTTAATAGAAGCCAGAAGCCTTTCTGAAGATGGCTCTTTCCTATGTCAAGTTGAGTTAGAGCTGAGTTTTGTCAAGGTCAGAAGACACTGTGAGGATTATTAACCACTTGTATGTTGATCCAGTCCTAAAATAATGTCTATGTCACCCAGCAATGAGGTTTTCCTTGGATCCAGTGATCTTCCCTTCAACTCTTCCTTCACTTCCATGGTCCTTGTCACAACAAACTGAGTCCCCTTTGAAATATCTGTATCAAAATCCCATTCTCCGGCCGGGCACGGTGGCTCACGCCTGTAATCCTAGCTCTCTGGGAGGCCGAGGTGGGCGGATTGTTTGAGCTCAGGAGTTCGAAACCAGTCTGAGCAAGAACAAGACCCCGTCTCTACTAAAAATAGAAAGAAATTAATTGGACAACTAAAAATATATAGAAAAAATCAGCTGGGCATGGTGGCGTATGCCTGTAGTCCCAGCTACTCTGGAGGCTGAGACAGGAGGATCGCTTGAGCCCAGGAGTTTGAGGTTGCTGTGAGCTAGGCTAACGCCACGGCACTCACTCTAGCCAAGGCAACAAAGTGAGACTCTGTCTCAAAAAAAAAAAAAAAAAAAAAATCCCATTCTCCGATCATCACCTCTAGTACTTTCACTCTAGCAATTCATTGACCTCATCAAGATTTCCTCTCAAGTTCTCAGTTCCATCCTTACCAAATTTAGACTTCATGAGCCATTATTACAATCACTCTTTTTCAAATTACATTAATTCCCTTCATCTACCTAACAAAACTCTACCTGGCTTAATCCATTTATCTATCTATTCTGTGCACATACTAGTCACTGAATGTTGCTGAAAGAGAGTACACAAGCCTACTGAATGATCTTTTTTAATTTTCATGAACCACAAAACACAAATAGGTATGCGCTCTGAGGACAAAGGTTTGAGAATCAGGACCTCTGATGTCCTCACCATTTAGTACTGTTTGGTCTTTCAGTGGATTGGATGATGCCCTCCCACATTGGTGAGGACAGATTTTCTTTACTCAGTCTACTGATTTAAATACTAATTGCTTCCAGAAACCTTTCCTAGGTACATGCAGAAACAATGTTTTACCAGATATCTGGGCATCCGTTAGCCCAGTCAAGTTGTCACATAAAATTAGCCATCACACCAATGAACTTTTTTCTGTTCTTATATTACTTGAACATACTACAATATTTGGGATTGTTGACCTTCTCCTGATCTATTTCTGCCTCTGAAAGAACATTTCTCTTGTTTTCTCCCACCTCTTTAGTTCCCCATCTTATCTACATGCTTTTTCCTCCTTCAATTGCCTCTTAATTGTTGGTTTCATCCAAAGCTTCAACTTTGGCCCTCTACTTATTTCATTCAATGCACAATCCATGGGTGATCTCATCTACCTCTATGGCTCCAGCTGTCACTTGCTACTTCCAGGGACCTTCTCTATTTATGTTTCAGAACTCTCTGATAATCCCTAATCCAAACACTTGATGTCCCAAAAGCACATCAGAAACACTGTCGTCTCATATTTCTCCCACTGACCTCCTCTTCCTGCTGTGACACCTGGCTTGGTGAATAACATTAATCCCACCCTCTGGGAGATGCCTACACTATGCTCCTCACTCACCCCACAATCACTACATCTTACAGTATTATCTCCTAAAAACTTCCCCCATTCATCTCCTTCCCATCACATTACAAGCCTGTCCAAGTTCTTGTCATGTCTCTGTGTGATCACTCTACTGATCTCTGAATTGGGCTCCCACAAAAGAGCTTTGTCAAGAACACAAAACTAACTTTGTCACTTCCTTTCCTATCAGCCCTTCAATAGCTCCATCAGCTTTCAAGATAAAGGTCAAATCCCTTAGCTAAGTGGAAGCCTCATTCATGTTCTGGCCATTTGCCAACCCCCATTCCCTAGTGTGTACTTCAACCAAACAGAACACTCAATTCCCCTACTATGTAGTGCTTTTTCATGCCTCCGGGCTTTCCCAAATATTGCTCACTCTGAAAGCCTTTCCCTCCTTTCATGATTTAGCTAACACCTACTTATTGTTAAGAATGATCTCATAAATTGCCTCCTCCAGGAAATCATCCTTGACTCCACAGCCTGATTAGTTGCCCTCATCAGTGCAACCACAGCCCTCTCTAAATACACCAAACACAGTATCAATTTTTCAGTATGTTTTTTTGTGGACTATAAGCTCCATTAGCTAAATTACCTTGCCACGTGTAGCTTCTTTCCCAACACTGAGTACAGTATTTGGCATACAATACATACCTGTCAAATAACTGACAGATAATGAAGAAATGGCCTTAGGAATTTATCCTACACATTCTTAAAATCAGATGATGTTTAAAAAAACAAATTTCAACACAATATGAAGCAATATATTTTGTTTATGGATATAATTATATGTAATAAGATAACAAAAATATACACAGGAAGGATATATACCAAGGTTATCTTGGGGCTGGGAGGGCTTTGAATATGTATGTATTGTTTTATTTCTTCATAAAAATACTGGAGTCAAATATTAAAAAAACATTAACATATAAAAAAATAGATAGAATCAGGCCTTATGTACTAGACCTCACTTAAGGTTAGAGAGAAAAAGCTAAAAGGAAAGGAAATATCTCCTGAACAAATATATTGCCAATCCAAGTTAGAAAACACTTTAAGAAAAGGCCAAGAACTCTCTAGAAAATAATGCAGTTAACTTTTTATTTAAACAGAAATTATTCCTATAAGCCCTGGATATCTTGCATATTTTTATTATTCTAGACATAACTAAATGACTTATTCACATAAGGAGGCTTATTGAAACTTGATTATATTCAGATGTTTTCTATTCATATCTTATTGTCTAACCTTGATGGCAAAGGGCTACGCAATAGTATATTTGTAATGCAGCTAACCAGGCACAGTGAAAAAGAGAGTTCAGCAATTACTTAGTGAAGGAAATCAGCATAGACAAACTTCACAATTCAAGCCAAAATAACTTATTTTTTTTAAATAAAGCAGGTTAATTTAGCCTGCATTATTTGAATAAGTTAAATTCTTACTTTAGAAACTCTTTGGCAGCAGACGTGAAAATAATTCCAAATTTTCATTTTGTTTTAGATTTGGAAAGCTTTGTAATTTTTTCCTCACATATTTATTTGTTTACTTTTGGCAAATACTAAAGGTAACTTGCTTCCCTGAGTATTTATCAGTCTAGTACAGCCAGAGGTTGTCTGCAAATGTAATAAATGTGAGAGGAAGAGAGGGGTAGAGGAGTGCTTAAAAACTGTCTTCATATAATTAAGTTTAAATTAAAACCTGGGTTTGTCCCTTGATGAACATTTCTTAAACATTTACTATGTATCAGGCACTGTGATTGATTCTAAGGTACAAAACTGATTAAGACACTGTCTTGCACTCTCCTGCTTCTCTCTCGTCACGTGCTCTCTGCACACACCTGCTCCCCTTCGCTTTCCACCAGGAGTGGAAGCAGCCTGAGACCCTCACCAGATGCAGATGCCCAATCTTGAACTTTCCTGCCATCAGGATTGGGAGCCAAATAAACATTTTTTCTTTATAAATTACCCAGCGTCAGGTATTCTCTCATAGTAACACAAAATGGGCTAATACAGCTTCATGTAAGTGGAATCATACAGTGTTTTTGTGACTGATTTATTTTACTTAGTGTAATGTCCTCAAGGTTCACCCATGTTATAGCATGTGTCAGAGTTTCTTCTCTTTGTAAGGCTGGATAATATTACACAATATGTATATACCACATTTTCTTTATTCATCCATCCACTGATGAACATGTAGGTTGCTTCCACTTCTTGGCTATTGTGGATAATGCTGATATAAACATGTGTGTGCAAATATCTCTTTGACATCCTGCTTTGAGTTCTTTTGGATACATATCTGGTAGTGGGATTGCTGGGCCAGATGGCAATTCTATTTTTAAGTTTTTGAGAAACTGTAATTCTGTTTTCCATAACAACTGTACCATTTTACATTGCCACCAACAGTGCACAATGGTTCTAATTTCTCTACATGCTTGCCAACACTTGTTATTTTTGCTTTATTTTAGTAGTGACCATTTTAATGAATGTGAGGAGAATTGACATATTAATAATTTTTACTCCAGTCCTTTGTGCAATGCACTATACATACCAGCTACTTTATAAAAGCTTATGGTTAGGAGATATTAAAATTTTATATTTTCATAATGTGTTTACTTTATAAGTTGATCTTGGATAGAGATTATTAATAAAGTCTATGTTCTGTACTTTAGGACAAAATAAAGATGACACCTCTTAGGGAAAAAAAAAGTGTTTCTGCTTTCAAATAATTCTCAATTTAGTGAATAAAAGAGATCTATATACAACCAAATTGTCATGTGATAGGCACTGCACTGGAAGAATGAATAACACATGAGGAGGATAAGAAGCTAGGTATGATTCGCTCTATGAAAGAATCAGGGAGGAAGAGCTTGCAGGGATGATTTCTCTGAGGATGATCTGGTTTGAGGCCTGTGTAGAATTTTACCTGGTGCAGAGTGAGGAGTCAAGACTAGAAGGTCACTCCTGGCAGAAGTAACCAATTCACAAAGGCTTGATGGAGAAGAAGTGCACAATGGGATCATGAGGATGGAAGTCAGGGAATGTGAGGGAAGAGCATGGGATGAAGGTGATTATGGAAGTTTACTTAACAACTGCTTTCCCAGAGTTCAGCCATTTTTTAAGTAAATTAATAAATTTTGCTATATCTATATACCACCTCTACTACTACTTAATATTATTTTAAAAGACTCTTTAAAATGTAAATGCCTACTTTAGCTTCATGTTGAGAAAAAATATCCATGAAATTACACATTTGAAGTGCTAATCACATTTTTCTAATACCCATTAAAATAAAAATAAGTAATATAATTATGTAAATGCTTCACACTGTACTACCTAAAATTGTCTCTTGTGCCACCAGAGGCACATGCTCCACATTTTGGGAAATACTTTGTATTAACAACAAACATGAAAAGAAACACCTTTTACAAACTACTACTTTAATTTTCCAAATACAAAAAGAAGTTGGGAAAATGATGCTCCTATGAAAATAGTCCAATAAAGCAATTTTGAAATTCCTACTAGAAGTAAGCAGACAATGGTTAAAAAATGCTGAGAAATAAGTGATGACAGAAAGTTAACTGAAAGAGGTAAGAGGAGAAAAGAATCAGATAATTATGCAGAGGTAAAAGCTCTGTTTGAAGATAAGAATTCAGCAGGAAGAACAGACTGAAAGGTAACCTGAAATTGATTTTTATTCTGACTAGACACTAGAGCTGCACTGTCCATTGTATTAGCTATTAGCCACATGTGGCTATTTAAGTTAATTAAAATTAAATAAATTTCAATTTGAATTCCTCAGTCACATGAGCAATGTTTCAAGTGCTTAATGGCCCTCTGTGGCTAGTGGTTACTATATTGGACAGAGCAGATATAGGCCATGTCTATCATTGCAGAAAATTCTTTCCCCCACAGCTTTATTGAGGTATAATTGCCAAGTAAAAATTTTATATCTTTAAGGTGTACAACATGATGTTTTCATACATGTACACATTGTGAAATGATTACCATAATCAAACTAATCGCCATATCATATCGCCTCAACTTTTATGTGTTTGTGTGGTGAGAACATTTAAGATCTATTCTCTTAGTAAATTTCAAGAGTACAATACAGTATTAACCATAGTCACCATGCTATACATTAGGTCTCTAAAACTTATTCATCCTGCATAACCGAAACTTTGTATCCTGGACCAGCATCTCCTCATTGGACAACATTGCACTAGACAAAGAGAATACTGGGACTTAATATTGTCAAACTATAAACAACTGGAGAAATTCCAAATTCCTTTATGATGTTGCACAAATTCTCAGATGTAGCTTCTTCAAAATGAAAATAATGAAAAAGAAGGAAAGGTATTCCTTTAAGTTAAGGTTCCAACAGTTGAAGTCTCTGCTTCTAGAACTCTAGGTCTCTTTTGAGTGCCAACTATGTCCGAGGTCCAGGCTATCTCCCCAGCAGATTATTCTACCCTTGATTATACTTTAAGAATTTCTCTCACACATATACAGCCTCTAATTTTTTTCTCTTCAGCTCCCAGAATGTAATTTTATGTGGTAATAGTTGTTATTGACTTTTTATGTCCATAAAAAGCTGTGAGTTAAAGCTCACAGCTCTTGTAAAACAGTGATGCTAGGGAGAAAGCAAAGCAGCTAGGTATCATTCAGCATGATGGACAGAACAGTTTCTCACATATTGATACTAACATTGTACATAAATAGTCTTAATGCTCTGTTTAAAAGACATGGATTGACTGAATGGATGAAAAAACACAAGCCAAATATATGCTGTCTCCAAGAAAGCCATCTAACTCAGGAAGATTCTCATAGACCCAAGATAAAGGGATGGACAAAATATTCGACATGAATAGAAACCAAAAGTGAACAGGAGTATCTATTCTCATATCAGATAAAATAGACTTTAAATCAACAATGGTAAATAAAGGACAAAGACAATTATTACATAATGATAAAGGGAGCAATTAAGCAAGAAGATATAATAACCCCAAATATATATGTACAAAACACAGGAGCTCCCAGATTTATAAATAAAATACTGCTACATCTAAGCCAAGAAATAAACAACAGCATCATAATGGCTAGGGACTTCAATACTCCCCTGACAGACCTAGACAGAACATCAAGGAAGAAAATCAACAAAGAAACAGTGGACTTAAATGGGACACTAGAACAAATGAAGCTAACAGACATTTACATAACATTCTACCCAAAAACTGCAGAATATACACTCTACTCATCAGCACATGGGACATTTTCTAAGATAGATCATATGTTAGCCCACAAAACAAGTCTCAGAAAATTAAGGAAAATTGAAATCATACTATGTATCTTTTCAGACCATAGTAGAATAAAACTACAAATCTATTCCAGGAGGAACTCTTAAATCTACACAAAGTCATAGAAATTAAGCAACCTGTTGCTGCATGGTCCTAGGGTCAATGATGAAATTAAGACGGAAATCCAAAGATTTTTTGAACTAAATGATGAAGATGATACAAGCTTCCAAAATCTACAGGATACAACAAAGCAGCGCTAAGGAAGAAGTTCACAGCCTTTCAAGTGCTTATGTGAAAATGACAGAAAGATCACAAATTAACAACCTAGTGTTACCTCGAGAAATTAGACAAAGAAAAACAAACCAAACCCAAAGCTAGCAAAAGAAAAGACATAGTAGGCCAGGCACAGTGGCTCATACCTGTAATCCTAGCACTTTGGGAGGCTGAGGCAGGAGGATCACTTGATGTCAGGAGCTCAAGACCAGCCTGAGTGAGAGCAAAACCCCATCTCTACAAAAAATAGAAAAATCAGCCAGATGTGGTGGTGCATGCCTGTAGGCCCAGCTACGAGGCAGCTGAGGCAGGAGGATTGCTTGAGACCAGGAGTGTAAGGTTACACTGAGCTATGATGATGCCATTGCACTCTAGCTGGGGCAACACTGTAAGACTCTGTCTCAAGAAAAAATACAAAAAAAATAACAAAGCTGAGAGCAGAACTAAACAAAATGAAAACCAAGAAAACAATACAAAGAATTAACAAAACAAAATGGTTCTTCTTTGAAAAGATAAACAAAATTGATAGACCTCTAACTAGATTAACCAGAAATAGAAGAATTCAAATAAGCTCAACCAGAAATGAAAAAGGAGACATTACAACTGATACCACAGGATTACGAAATATTACTTGTGACTCCTGTGAAAACCTGTATGCACACAAACTAGAAAACTTAGAGGAGATGGATAAATTTTTGGGAACACACATCCTCCCAAGCCTGAATGGGGAAGAAATAGAAATCCTGAACAGATCAATAACAAGTAGCAAGATTGAAATAGTAATAAAAAATATTCCAACCAAAAAGAGGCTTGTACCAGATGGATTCGCAGCTTAATTCTACCAGACCTACAAAGAAGAACAAGCTCCTGTTCTACTGAAACTGTTCCATAACATTGAGAAGGAGGGAATCTTCCCTGACTCTTTCTACATAGCCAATGTCATCTAGAGACTAAAGCCAGGAAAGGACACAACCAAAAACAAAAACTACAGACCAAATCCCTATGAACATAGATACAAAAATACCCAGTAAAATACTAGCAAACTAAATTCAACAGCACATGAAAAAGATAATCCACCACGATCAAGTGGGTTTCATCCCAGGGATACAAGGATGGTTCAACATACACAAATCAATAAACATGATTCACCACATAAACAAAAGTAAAAACAAAGACCCTACGATCATCTCAATAGCTAAAGAAAAAGCATTCAACAAAATCCAGCACCCCTTCATGAATAAAACCCTCCACAAACTAGGCATAGAAGGAATGTACATCAAAATACTAAAACTCATACATGCGCTGGTCCGAACGTAGTGAATTATCTCACTTGATTGTTTGCAGTCAGTTACAGATTGAACTCCTTGTTCTACTACTTAATGCCCCTCCTCACTACTGCACTTGATTAGTCTTAAAAAAAAAATCCATACATGACAAACCCACAGCCAATATCATAGTGAATGAGGAAAAGTTGAAAGCTCCTTAAGAACTGGAATAAGACAAGGGTGCCCACTGTCACCACTCCTGTTCAACATAGTACTGGAAGCCCTACCCAGAGCAATCAAGAGAAAGAAATAAACAGCATCCAAACCAGGAAAGAAGTGGTCAAACTATCCCTGTTTGCCAAAGATAGGATCCTATTTCTAGGAAGCCTTAAAGACTCCATCGAAAGACTCCTGGAATTGATAAATAATTTCAGTAAAGTCTCCTGTGATAAAATCAATGTACACAAATCAATAGCATTTCTATATGCTAATAGCAGTCAAGCTGAGGGTCAAATCAAGAATTTAATACCATTTACAATAGCTGCAAAGAAGCTAAAATACCTAGGAATAAACTTAATCAAGGAGGTGAAAGATCTCTACAAGAAGAAGTACAAAACACTGATGAAAGAAATCAAAGATGACATAAACCAATGGAAAAACATTCCATGCTCATGGATTGGAAATATCAACATTGTTAATATGTCCATGCTGTCTTTCTGATTTACAGAATCAATGCAATTTCCATCAAAATAACAAAGTCATTTCTCACAGATCTAAAAAAAAAATCCTAAACTTCATATGGAACTAAAAAAGAGCCTGAATAGCCAAAACAATCCTAACCAAAAAGAACAAATATCAAGACATCACATTACCTGACTTCAAATTATACTACAAGTCTATAGTAAACAAAGTAACATCTTACTGGTATAAAGGTAAACACATAGACCAATGGAACGGAATAGAGCATCCAGAAATAAAACAATATAGCTATTGCCAACCGATTTTTGACAAAGCAGACAATAGCATACACTGGGGATAGGACCCCCTATTCAATAATAGGTGCTAGGAAAATTGGAGAGCCACATACAGAAGAATGAAACTGGATCTCTATCTCTCACCATATACAAAAATTCAAGACTAACTCAAGATAGATTAAAGACTTAAATGTAAGACCTGAAACCATAACAATTGTAGAAGAAAATGTAGGAAAAACTTTTCTAGATATTGGCCTAGGCAAAGAATTTATAAGACCCTAAAAGCAAATATAGCAACAATAAAAATAAATAAATGGGACTTAATTAAACTCAATGTTTTGCACAGTAAAGGAAATAATCAATGGAGTAAATAGCCTACAGAATGGGAGACAATATTTGCAAACTATACATCTGACAAAGAACTAATATCCAAAATCTACAAAGAACTCAGATAAATCATTCATTCATGCATTCATTTACTCATTCATTCAACAAGTCTTGATTATACCCCTAGAGGTCCTAAAAGTGTACTAGGCCTTAGTGATATAGCAGTGAGCAAGAAAGTTAAAGTGCCTGCCCTTATAGAGTTTATATTCTAAGAAATATTTAATGTACTACTGTTACAAGACCAATGAAAAACATTCTCTCAAAGTGAGGGGATAAGGAAACATGGAGGATGCTGCTATATTACATAGGATGGTCAAAGAAACACTTTTTGAACATGTGTCATTTGAGACCTGAAGGAAGCAAGAGAACTAGCTATGAAAATATCAGGAAGAAGGGAATCCCAGACACAGAGAACAAATGTAAAGGGCTTGATAGGGAAACACGAGAGCAAACAGGCCAGAGTGGCTAGAGAGGATTGCACAAGCAGAATGGCAACATATAAGGACAGAGAAGTGGATCTTTCAGAGTTTGTGGTCGTGATAAGGACTTCAGATTTTAATCTAAATGTTACAGGTGGTCTTTAGAGAGTTTGAGCAACATGATTAAATATAATTTTCATTGTATTTATATAATTTGAAAAAATAATTTATAACTTGAAAAAATGCTGTTTGCTACTTACTAATAGAAAAACATCATGTGTATGCATCAACATGTGCATGTATGTGTGCATGTATTATATATACATATATAAAATTCTAGATAGACTTTCCAGAACTTCAGAAAATGTACTGCTGAGGATGGTGATGAATCCTGGGGCAAAATTAATGCTGTGAGTATAATACAATGTTTCTGAAAGATGGACTTACACAGAAGAGATTAAAAGAGGATATTCTACTGAAGCATCTCAGCCTTAAGAACAGGTTAGCAAGGTCATGACCTTCAGTGCTTTTTTTCCCTTGAACTATGGAGAAAGTTATACTTAGTATAAAGTATTAACTATTTTCCTATTTACAATGTCATTCCCTTTGGTTATGCAAAAATCTTGACAGATTCAAATAAAGAAATGGATGATAGAATGTGGAGAGTATAGAGACATGTGAATTTGGTCCCCATGGAGAGAGCAATATTCTCTGAAAGGCACTGTATTCAGGAGTGTCAGAAAGTGATTAGAAGCTAAGTGATTCATGATCCATGGGTGCACTGGCAGCAACAGTGCTGCATAGGAACAGGAGGAACAACTGTCAGATGGAGAACCCAGGAAGGACTTAAGACAGCATGTTTCCTTTCTCCACATACACACTAGACCCAGGGATTTTCACTGGGAGGCACTTTCAGCATTTTCATGGGACAATTCTTCCTTTTATAAATTTGCCCCACTCTCTGTAGAGTGTTTAGCATCCCTGCCATTGCCCACTAAATACTGATAACTGGACATTGATTTACTTCAAATATCTCACTCTCAGCCATCACCTCCACCTCCACCTCCTTCACAAAAGTCTTCTATAAAATATACTTTCTTCCCTGTGGTGTTTCACCACTATCAAAGAATGTGATCATCTTGTCAAAGTATCAAGCCCCTTCCCATGTCACCATTGTTTAATTGTCAAGACTGCCTAGGCCAGCAAACATATAAAAAAATGTTCAACATCTCTAACCATTAGGGAAATGCAAATCAAAACCACAATGAGATATCACCTAACTCCAGTGATAATGGCCTTTATCAAAAAGTCCTAAAACAACAAATGCTGGCATGGATATGGAGAGATAGGAACACTCTTACACTGCTGGTGGGACTGCAAATTAGTACAACCCCTGTGGAAAATAATTTGGAAATACCTCAAAGAGCTGAAAATGGAAATGCTATTTGATCTGGCAATCCCACTACTGTGCATCAACCCAAAGGAAAAAAAGATGTTCTATAATAAAGACATCTGCACTCAAATGTTTATAGCAGCACAATTCACAATTACAAAGATGTGGAAACAACCCAAGTGTCCTTTAATACACGAGTGGATTAATGAAATGTGATATATGGAATACTACTCAATTAGAAAAAACAGTGGTGATCTAGCACCTCTTATATTATCCTAGATAGAGCTTGAGCCCATCCTTCGAAGTGAGATATCACAGGAATGGAAAACTAAGCACCACATGTACTCACCATTAAATTGGTACTAACTGATCAACACTAATGTGTTCACATGGTAGTAATATTCATTGGGTGTCAATCAAGTAGGTGGGTGGGGGTGGGTAAACTCACAACTGATGGATGCGGTGTGCACTGTATGGGGGAAGGGCACACCTCTAGCTCTGACTTACACAGGGCAAAGTCATTACTTGTAACCAAAATGTTTGTACCCCCACAACATCCTGAAATAAAAATAAATAAATAAATAAATAAATAAATAAAAGACTGCCTAGAAAACAAAGATAAGCCAAAGACAAATCGCCTAAGTGACATTGCAAAGACCACCTCAGAGCAGTCAAGTGTGGAGGAAGCTAAAGAGAAAAAAAGAGAAGCCAGGTGGGATCCCATTCAGGGAAGGCAATTACATTTGCTAAGGTGTCACCGTTTTGAAAATATTTGAGGTATTTTTAAGAGGGAAAAGTTTTAAGAGGGAAAAGTCAAATCTTTTCAAATGAGTTTTTTTTCCCCCAATAACTAAATATCTATTAGTTGACAAGATAAAAGAGCATAATCAGGTGTTGGCTCTGCTGCCTAATAAAGTCAATGTGGAAACATTCTTGGGCGTGCTCAGCAGAGTTGGTTAGTGTGTGGACAAGCTCGGTGAAAGAGGAGTGGGAAAGAAGGAAAGAAAGTGAAAAGTGGTTTCCTTCTTCTCAATTACTTAACTGTTTTATTTTATTTCATACCACACACACACACACACACACATGCACACACACAAACTTCTGCTCCCCCACCAGCAGTAGAAAATTCTGCTTTTAGAATTTCCAGAAAGAAATGAGTAATAGACAACTAGACCTTTAATGCTATATAACCATCACTCTATTATGGCTTTCTTCCTTCAGAAATAGTAATGAATTGTTAAGAGAAAAATATTCCCACTGTCCTCTTGAAAAGATTTTTTATTCTGTGCAGCACAGTTGGGAATTATAAGATAAATCAAAGGGTCACTGGGTGACCTCTTTCCTTAGAGAAAATGCATGTATGTGGGAGAACCAAAAGAAGGCAAAGGCAAAGGGTAAAAAAAGAACAACAAAAATACTTTGCTTCTTTATTTTAAAGAGTGCTAGGTTTGCATCTTCAGTATAACATTAAAGCAGGTCATGTGCAGAGGTGTACACTCCGCCTGGTGCAACGAGACTCTACGGAGACCGCATTACCTCATGTACCCACATGGAGCCATTTAAGGGGAAAACAATAGGGGTAAGTGAACTGTTCACAATAGTGGCTGCTGTGGACATGGCTGCGATTTTCCAATAAATTTCTATAAAAGTTCCTGAAAGCAGAAGAGAGAGGATCAAAATGGGAAAGAGCGTATCTTTAGAACAGAGGGTGGTTTTACAGCACGATGGTTTAATCTGTCCAGGGAAGATGTGAACATAAGGAGCTGATAAATTCCTGCAGGCATGAAAGCAGAGACAAAGCCTCTCTCCCTATTCAGTGGTAGGCCCATGGCCCCAAACTGCCTCTGGTTCGAGAGTAAGTAAAGGGAAAAATCCTAACCACTGGAATTCCTTGATGCTCCAGGGAGGTAACTGAAAATATTAATTCATCAAATGCTCACATAATTCTTGGCCTTCGAAATTATTTCTCAGTGATTACTGGATAAGCATCTTTGGAACAACCAACATAAATTAATATTTAATTTAATTCATATTGTAATACTTCATTAAATTACATTGCTTATAGTCAATGACAGTCAAAATCTTGGATTTGAGGTACCTCTCTCCCATAATCTCTTAAGTTTTTCCTAGAATGAGAACAACTATATCGTGCCCAATAGTAACTTCCATTAACATTTGACAGACTATATATATGAGAAAAAGTTTTAAAATTGTATAAATACTGACATTCAATGGGCCCTTTCATCCTCCCTAGATAACATTAATCAGATTTTGATGGTTAGTCACAACAAATGACCGTGAATAAAAAAATCCCCTGGTTGTATATTGCATTATGGTTCTTATGATAAGTCAATTGAAATATAGTTCCAGTAACTACATTTTAATAAATGTTTTAAAGTGTTTAACAATTTTTCAGAAAACACACAGGTATGCTTTTAATTTAAGATATTTACTTTTGAAAAGTCACAGAATAAGACAACAAAGATTAATTACTCATGATATTTGCTATGAAAATTTCAAGCATTTGAGCCTAAAAGGTAGCTCTTATGGTTTACCCAAGCATAACTGATCCTCAAATTTTAATCAGCATTAGATATCATTAATGTAGACGTCAGAGTTAAGGAAGGAAATCTGGTTAAATGATTCTTACATCACAGTGTAAGTAGTGAACTACTACTTAGAATGCATTTTTGATAGGGTAATTTCTTCTGCTTTAAAATGAGTAATGAAATTTCAGTCACATTTTATATCTGATATCTATCTAGCATCAGTGGAAAACTTTGGTCAGAGGGGAAGAAGAAGCTATTTTGTTTATTGTTTGTTTGTTTTTGTCTTGTTTCTCAGCAAAAACTATAATTAAGCTTATAACATTTAACTCACTTATTTTATACAATTTTTCCTATCAATGAAGTGCTTTAATTTTGAAAGTATTTGATCACATAAAAATGTTCTGAATCGAATGGTACTTCTACTTGTATCTCTTTAGGATATCGGGCCAGGGGGAGGGGGAGGAGGGAGGAGGGGACGGGTATATGCATACACAAAGAGCACAATGTGCACCACCCGAAGGATGGACATATTTGAAACTCGGACTTGGGGGGGGAAGCGGGGGGCAAGGGCAACATACGTAACCTAAACATCTGTACCCCCATAATATGCTGAAATAAAAAAAAATTGTTCTGAATATTATTACTTTTTAAATGTAATCAATAACCACAAATAGACAACCAAATATTACAGAGACTATGCAATAAGGAAAAATGGACTAAGCCCAATAGAATAACAGCATTTTAATAAGAGCCTTCTTTCAACCTCTAAACCATAAAGCAAATGTTGGCTCCCATTTTGATATGTCCCATATCAGCCTCTTCCTTAGCAAGACAAAGTCCAAAATTTGACCTGCATCTTAAATCTAGACAAATATTTTTTAAAAGAAAGCTAGGCTTTAAATATTGCCTATATAGACGAAGATGAGGAGATGAGACCAAACAAGGAAGAGGAGACCAGACTGGACGAGGAAGAAGAGACCAGACTGGATGAGGAAAAGAAGACCAGACCAGACGAGGAAGAGGAGACCAGACCAGACGAGGAAGAGAAGACGAGACTGGATGAGGAAGAGGAGACCAGACTGGACGAGGAACAGACTAAAAACCCAAAATATTTTTACAGAAAGTAATTCTGTCTATAGATGAACTAGATTCAACAATTCCAAGGTGTGTGAAAAAATAAACCACCCTTGGAAGAGAGTCAGTGCATAAAAAAGTGGGAAAGGAGGGATTATTTTTTATACAACAGGAATTTTAGATAATGGAATACTCTAAAAGGAAATTTAAAGTACGTATGATTAAAATATCCAACGGGATCAAGAAAAATATATTTTTAAAGTGAAATTTAACAGGAGCTAAACAGGAGATAAAATTGTTCGTTCCCCAACCAAACTTCTGTAGCTGCCAGTCACTGCCTGTCTTGGTGCCACCTTCTCTGTGCACCTGAGCAACTTCCATGAAGAAACCAAACAAGCATAACATCTCTGTACTCACAAGGACTAAGCAAAGGGACACATTCTACCAAGGTTTACAGCATCAAAGAAAAGTGTGCAAAAAGTGAGTTTGAATTACAAAGTATTTCTGTGCCAAGTAAAAGGTTCACAGAGTAGGAGTCCTTGGGTCAAAGAAGATCTCAATTTAAATGTAAAGAAAGTAGGAAACAGCCTAATTGAGGAGAACCTGGGAGTCATTCAGCATTGAAGGAAGGCAGCTTGCGAAAGAAAAATGGTCACTGATACCTGATTTGATTCTGGTGACTATCTTTCTCACCTCTTTTTCTGTCCTTGGCCTTAAATTTCACCATCCTGAAATTTTTAGTCTAAAACCCCAAAAGTTTATAAATGTCTCTAGTTCATCATCCGTAGCCTTCATCCCAGTCTGAAAGTACCCTGTTTCTTTTTTAAATTAATTATTAGTTTTACTTTAATGATAAACTATTGCATATATCTTACGGTAAGCCAGACTAGTTTTTTTTACTGTATTTTTAATACATAAAACATAAAAGTGACCATCTTAACCATTTGACCTTGTAAACCCTTACCTCTGCCTCTCCTCTGTCATGTAAGTTCAGGGAGGGCTCTGACTGTCTTGTTCACATTAGAATTTCCTACACTCAGAAAAGTGACTGGTTCATAATAAGCGGTAAATAAGTCTTTGGGAATGAATTAATAAATTCTTCAGAACTGCTTTGCATTTTCAGAAGAACAATAAATGATTCTTATAGACAAATGACTTAGGGTTAAGTATTTTAAATTGACAAATATCCAAGATAATTCAAGTAAAAATGAAGTTCAAAATAAATTAGCCAGAAAATTCTTTAATCCTCCTTGTTGTCTTTAGCTCTGCAACCCTGATATTAATGTATATTCTTCTCATCATCACCAAAAGTAAACCTTCAATATTTTACCATGTGTATATACATTTTTGAAACTACACTTATTTTTTAATTGACAAATAATAATAGGAAATTACACTTTTTGTTTCCTCTTTCAACTAACAAAGATGGTAATACCTGTTCATTATTTCAGAGAGATCAAAGATGTTATCTGTTCCTTTCTTTAGAAAGCTATGGGAATTAATTTTGAGAAATAAATCTACCTATATCATTGAACTTTCTGGTGTCAGGTACTACTAAAAAGCTTAAAATCCTGCTTAGATTTTACATCTTTTTTATCTATGTAATGCCTACAAGGGGTGAATTATTCATTTTTTAAAAATACAAACAACTTTCAAGGTGATATTTCAGAAACTTGAATGTCCCCAAATGACAGACTCTGTTCAGGACACAGCTGATCAGTTACTTTCCCTGATGAACAGCAAAGGTATATTTCATTCATAAACAGGTTTAAGGAGTAGCTTTACAAGTTCCTTAACTTTGGGAAACATGTGCTTGGGACTTTTTGCATGTTCAGGACTTTTTTTATCATCAAAGATTAAGTCACTCTAAACTTGGCATGAAGAGAAGGGCCGGTTATATATTAGTACTGTGAGAGCCAATCTTTTGGGCAAACACTCTGTCACGATCACTTTCCAACATGGTAAGATTCAACAACACTTTTATTTTTTTGTCCATGCTACAGAATACGCCTCAGAATTTTCAGCAAAGAGATAATATTTACCTAAACCCAAAAGGCTCTAGGGTGGTTAAGTATTTAATTCAACCCATTTACCCACCTATTAAGCCTTGCCAGTGCTGTGGTGCCACATGCCCCCTGCTCCCTGCCTCCCGCCCTACCCTAGCCACCCCCACCACCCCTGCCCCCTCCTCTTCCAGAAACATAGGAGTACTTAGTGCCCACAAAGGAGAAAAGTATTAATAAGTATCATCAAGTCCAGGGGCTACAGCTTTTCTTAGAATAGGCTCCAAGTGTCTACTAATATGCCACGCACAGAGTGAACATACAGTCCAAACCAGAACATGCATTTGCGTGAAAAGGAGCCCTCACATGCCAGTCGCAAGAACAGGGATAAACCAGTACTGTCCAAACAAACCAGAGTGCACGGTGTGTGGTCGCCCTACCATAACACAGTGTTGCTGATAATAATGACTGTGATAATAATGCTGTTATAGGAATATGCACCCAACGCATTTCTGCATTTGGCGTTTGTGACTGATCCCGTGACCATGGAGTTGCTGCTTATATTCATCCTGTCTCACACTCCTTAGCGTTAGCCTTAAATAAAGTTTTCTGCCTGATGTAACAAAATGTCATCCTCAATCACAACCCCCTGAGACTGTTGCTGTTACTTATTTTCTGGTGAAAGCTTTGTCACCAGCATTTGATTTCATTTGCCAGAGCAACATGTAAATATAACACCATCTGAGAATGTCAAGCCGTTTCTGTTTCTGTTTTCTGAAATTCATCTATTTCTAGAAATCTATCTATAACCAGCAGCTTTTCAGTCTATTTTTTAGCAGCTGCTTGCACTGGTGTTGATGTGGAGTTTGTGATGAACTGCGCCTTCGTGTGAGCTTGCGGTTGCACGTGACTGGGGACTACCAACATTTGGGAACGACGAATCTGAGTTTTCGCTGGCCTTGGTGCTCCCTGACACCTCCAGTATTTCTGCTCGGTCAGAAACTTAGACAGTCTTTGCAGTTAAAAATAAATAAAAGATAACATTAGAATTACGTGGTTACACTGCTATCTAGCAGGGTAATGATTATACACCTCAGGTTTTTATACTTAAACTTGGCCTGTAGATTCATGAAAGTCTACTCGGTCAAAATTTGCATCTCCATTTTAAGGCTTATGTCGTGTTACCTCACTGTGCCAGTTTCTTGTCTTGTAAAATGAGACTTTAGCATATTGTTATTCTCTAATTTTAATAAAGCAGAGCACTGAGACGATCATTTGGGGGAAATTCTGGCCAAGAAAATGCATTAAAATTCCAAATACCATAAACCATAGAAATGCAGATCAAAACCAAAATTTGTTTCTTTTTACTTCCTGGAATTTCCAAAAGATTTGCCCACATCTTCTGCTTCTCTTTTGCCTTGGAGAAGGGTTCTCAGATCATCTGCAGCAAATGAAAAGCTGGATAAAATGTTTAGTGACACATCCTAGAGCTGTACATTTCTGAGCCTATGATTGTTCACTGGCTTTGTAATTTCCTTCAGTGTGGAATGAAGAGCATATACATAAAGTTAGCAAAGAGTTCTGACTCTGAGCCATTGTCAGCATCACAGAGAAGAAAAACTATAACCAAAGCCCACAGACAACTCAGCCCACACACTGAATGTGTGTTATAGGCCTAGTACTTTGCTAAGTACTTTACATATGTTATCTCTGAATACAGTCTCAACCTTATGAATTAAGCATTATTGTTATCCCTATTTTAAAGATGAAGAAATTGAGGTTTAGAAAGGATACACCATTATTAAGGGGCAGAGCTAGCACTAGACAGAGAAGCTACTTGACTTGAGGGTTCATAGTACTACCCTCTGTACTCTGATGTGTTACACACTACACTAAATTCCTACAATAGGAACAAATGTAAAGTAATGCACCTTGGAAGAAATGATAAATAACATGAATATACTGAGAAAAGACTTTAAGTTATATTCTAATCAGGAAGAAAAATTATCTGGGTAGCATCAACTTTGGGAAAACAAGACTTTGTTAGGTTTTAGGATATGGTGCCTGCTGGATTTGCCAACAATGGACAATTGCCAGAAAAATAGCACGTAACTCTTAGGAAAATAGGAATATGCGTGGTTTCAGGATATGAGGAGGAAAATGGCTCTATAGGTTTTTGAAAAGTTATGCTAGGAAACAGTGTGTGAGAAAAGATTTTCATTTATTCATTTATTAAGTCAGCAAATATTTATTGAGTTTCTGCTATGTACCAAGAACTGTTTTGTGTGCTGAAGACAAAGGGTAAAAAGACAAAGTCCCTACCCTAGTAGAATTTAAATTCTGGAGAACGAGACAGTTAATATAAAAGTAAGTAAATAAAAATACAATTTCAGATAATAATTGTCAGGAACTATGAAGGGTTTGAAATGTTACTCTACTTGCAAACTACCAAGTTAACCTGCCACTCTTTCATGAATGCCAGCAGAAGACGTAAAATTTTACATCCAGGTAGGAGAGAACAATCAGTCTTCTATCAAGGGACTTTCTTACTTGTATTTTCTCAGGAAGATTAGTTTTAGCACACAATACACAAGGAAGTTGAGAAACTCAAATAGATGTCTTTAGAGTTTTCCATGATAGCAGACGCCCTGGATAGTCTGTGCCTACTCCAAGGGGCACACATACCCATTTGTTCTAAGTGAATTTGGTTCTTTATTTTTCAGAAGCAAAATCACTTTGAGAAATGGATGGAAGCTCAGGATCAGCTCCCACAGAAAATTACACACACATATGTATTCAAAATATTTTATGCAATTTTAGAGAACTCATAATCACCCTGAATCCCACGCATTGGACTGTTGATTTAAAAATTCTGGCCAGGTCCAACAACTTAATTTGAAGGTGAGGGAATCAAACACACAGGAGTTACGTGATTCAAAATAGCTTAAGCCAGGTAGCTGGGGAGGAACCCCCAGCTCAGAGGAATCATTAAAAGAAAAGACTCCTTTCTTCTTGGCCCTCTCAGAATCATAAATCTACTTTGTTCCTGAAGTAGGATGAGAATCTGGATCTCCTGAACTTCTATTAAATAATGGTTATTTTTAAAATAAAGGTAGTTTATTTAATTTACCCGAATAAACCAAATGTATATGTTTATAACTACATCTTTAATTCATTTGTCTTTCTGGCATAATATAAAAAGAGCCTTTTCCCACAAGTTCTAAATATTGAAACTTTCATTCTAACAGAAAATTCTTTTTAAAAAAACTTCATTGTAAATTGACAATTTATAATTGTATACATGTTTGGGATACAAATTGATGCTATGATTTATGAATATATAATGTGGAATAATTAACTCAAGCTAATTAATATATCCATCACTTCAAATACTTATTTTTTGTGGTAAGACATTTGAAATTTACTCTTTTAACAATTTGAAATGTACAATACACTATTATTAACTATATTCACCGTGCGATGCAATAGATCTCAAAAAAGAAACCTTATTTCTCCTCTCTGAGATTTTGTACCCTTTGACTATTATAGCCCTGTTCCCCCTACTCCTAGCCTCTGTAACCAACATTCTGCTCTCTGCTTCCATGAGTTAGATTGTTTTGGATTCCACATACAAGTGAAAATATGCAATATTTGTCATTCTGTGCCTGGTTTACTTTACTTAGCATAATGTTTCCAATTCTATCCATGTTGTTGCAAATGACAGAATTTCCTTTTTTAAGGCTTAATAATATTCTATTGTGTATATATATACCACATTTTCTTTATCTACTCCTCTGCTGACAGATACTTTAGGTTGATTCTGTAACTTGGCTATTGTGAATACTGATTCAGTGAACAAGGGAATGCAGACATCTCTTAGACAAATTGATTGCAAATCTTTGAGTTAAATACCCAAAGTGGGATTGCTGGATGATAAGGTAATTCTATTCTTAGTCTTTTGAGGAACTTCCATACTATTTTCAATAATGGCTTTACTAATTTACGTTCCCCTCAACCTTTCTCCACAGACTCACCAACAGTTATCTTTTGTCTTTTTGATAATAGCCACTCTGATAGGTGTGAGATGATAATCTCATTGCGGTTTTAATTTGTATTTCCCTAATGATTAGTGATGTTGAATATTTTTTAATATGTCTGCTGGTCATTAACATGTCTACTTTTGAGAAATGTCACTTTTGGGTCCCTTGCCCATTTTTTAATGTGGTTATTTATTTTCTTGCTATTGAGTTATTTGAGTTTCTTATATATTTTGGATGTCAACCCCTTATTGGATGTATGGCTTGCAAATATTTTCTCCCAACTCAGACTATTAATTGTTTCCTTTACAGTGCAGAAGTATTTTTTAATTTCTGAATATTATTGGGGTACAAACATTTAGGTTACATATATTGCCTTTGTACCATCCGAATCAGAGCTACAGCATGCCCATCCCCCAGACAGCGTGCACTGCACCCATCAAGTGTGAATATACCCATCCCCTACTTAATGTAACCCATTTAAATATTTTTTGCTTTTGTTGACTGTTCTTTTGGGGTTAAATCCAAAAACTCATTGCCATGACCAATGTCCTATAGTTTTTCTGGTTTGTTTTCTTCTAATAGTTTTACATTTTCTGGTCTTACATTTAATTCTTTAATTCATTTTGAGTTGATTTTTGTATATGATGTGAGATAGGATCAATTTCATTCTTCTGCATTTGGATGTCAAAAGCCGATAACAGACTGGTGTACTCGACCCCCATAAACTCACCAATCAGCCTCATACGATAATAGTGCCAGTTAGGCAGGGGAAGTTAGAACTAAATCATGAGCCTAGCAGCCATCAATTTAGCCCTTATGGGTTATTAATGTTCTAATTGTGCCGGTCAATCCAGGAGGATTATTTTGTTGAAACATTTTATTCTGTGGTATTTTAAATCTGTTAATTTTAAAAATAAAATAAAAATATAAAAGACTAACAAAATATATTAATAAAAATAAAAGAATTTGTTCTGTAAAATTTGGATTCAGTCAAAGGACCACACTTAAGGACCTAGAAGGCCACATGTCAACTTAAGACTGCAGGTTCCCCATCCTGGTCTGAATAATTCAGCCAGTGTTAACAAGCATTAGAACAAGGCAGCATGAAATTTTGTCTTAAGTGGTCATCAAGCATAATAATAGATTCCATTTGGACTGAAAGATTAGGTTTTTTTTAATTGACACATAATAATTGTATATTTGTGAGATACAGAGTGATATTTCTTTTGTCTACTTTTTAAATGATACATAATTGATGTACATATTTTTGGTGTATGTGATATTTTGATATATCATATAATGTGTAATAACCAAATCAGGGTAATTGGAATATCTATCACCTTAAACATTTATTATTTTCTTTATTCTGGGAATATTCAAATTATTCTCTACAAGATATTTTGAAATATGCAATAGATTATTGTTTACTGTAGTCACTCTACTGATCTACTGAATACTAGGTCTTATTTCTTCCATCTACCTTTATTTTTATACCTATTAATGAACTTCTCATTATCCCCCTCCTCCTCCCTACCCTTCCTGGCCTCTGATAACCACCAAACCTCTCTATCTTCATGAGACTGATAGACTTTACATGTGATATTGTCTTCCTGTGTTTCGCTTACTTGAGTTTGGCTTATTCTCTATTATAATGTCCTCCAATTCTATCCATGTTACTGAAAATGACAAGACTTCATTCTTTTTTATGGCCGAATGACAACTAATTGTGTATATGTATCACATTTTCTTGACCCAATCATCCACTGATGGGCACTTAGCTTGATTCTGTATCTTG
The DNA here is from genome assembly GCA_963575035.1 of Avahi laniger. Classification (NCBI taxonomy): domain Eukaryota; kingdom Metazoa; phylum Chordata; class Mammalia; order Primates; family Indriidae; genus Avahi; species Avahi laniger. Next base: position 31,430 of record CAUYSK010025766.1, on the reverse strand, counting down.
GCTATTGTGAATAGTGCTGCAATAAACATGGGAGTGTAGATATCTCTTCCACATATTTCCTTTCTTTTGGATATATATACAGTAGTGGGATTTCTGCATCATGTGGTAGTTCTATTTTTAGTTTTTTTGAGAAACTTCCATGCTGTTTTCCATATTGGCTGTACTAATATACATTCCCAACAACAGTGTACAGGAATTCTCCTTTCTCCATATCCTCACCATCATCTGTTTTTTGGATAAAATCCATTTTAACTGGGGTGACATGATATCTCATTGTGGTTTTGATTTGCATTTCTCTGATAATTAGTGAGGTTGAGCACTTCTTTATACACCTGTTGACCATTTGCATGTCTTCTTTTGAGAAATGTCTATTCAGATAATTTGCTCATTTTTAACTGGATTGTTTATTTTTTTCACTATTAAGTTGTTTAAGTTCCTTATATATTCTGGTTACTAATCCCTTGTCAGATGAATAGTTTGCAAATATTTCCTCCCATTCTGTGGTGTCTCTCTACTTTGTTGATTATTTCCTTTGCTGTGCAGAAGGCTCTCAGCTTCATGTAATCCCATTTGTCTATATTTGCTTTTGTTGCTTGTGCTTTTGATGTATTACTCAAAAAAATCTTTGCCCATACCAATATCTTGGAGCATTTCTTCAATTTTTCTTCTAGTAGTTTCATAGCTTCAGGTCTTAAAGACTTTAATCCATTTTGGTTTGATTTTCGTATATGCTGAGAGATAAGAGTCTAGTTTCATTCTTTGGCATATGGATATCCAGTTAACTCAGCATCATTTATTGAAGAGACTGTCCTTTCCCCAATGTATGTTCTTGGCACCTTTGTAAAAGATGACTTCACTGTAGATGTGTGGATTTATTTATGAGTTCTCTATTACATTGCTTTAATCAATGTGTCTGTTTTTATGCTAGTATCTTTTTTTTTTTTTTGATCACTATAGCTTTGTAGCATATTTTGAAGTCAGGTTGTGTGAGGCCTCCAGCTTTGTTCTTTTGCCCAAGATTGCTTGGGCCAGTCAATGTCTTTTGTTGCTATGTTTAATCTGTTTAGTGATCTCTGATTTCCCATACCTGGATATGTATATATTTCTCAAGTTTTAGAAAGTTTATTGTTATTATTTCTCTGAATAAGCTTTCTGCGCCTTGCTCTTGCCCAGCTCCCTCTTAAATATCAATAATTCTTAGATCTGGCAGAAGATCTGTCCCTGTTTTGAAGTAACTTTCTCTATATTGTAGATTTCATTTCTTTTCCTTCTTTTTTTCTTGTTTCTTCTCTGACTATGTATTTTCCAATAGCCTATCTTCAAGCTCACTGATTCTTTCCTCTGCTTTTCTGCTATTGAGAGCCTCTAAAGAATTTTTCAGTTCAGCAAATATGTTTCTCAGTTCCAGGATTTTTGTTTGCTTTTTTAAATTTTTTCAATCTTTTCATTAAATTTCTCTGATAAATTTCTGGACTGTTTTTCTTTGCTATTTTGGAGATCACCATGTTATGTTAAAACTGCTAATTCAGATTCTTAATCAGAGAGCTTGCCTAATACATTCTCATTAGGCTTAGTCACTGCTGCTTGCTTTGTCCATTTGGGGAGGTCACAGTTACCTGTTTGATATTGTTGCTTATATATGTGCATCTATTTCTTTGCATTGAAGGTTTAGTTATTTATTCTAGTCTATGTCTGGTTTGTTTTTATTTTTATTGGGTATGTTTCCTTGGAGATTTCTTTGTAATACATCTGCTGAATATCTTTTTGAGCTGTGTCACTGCCTCCTTTTTAGCACTAGATGGTGCCTTACGCTTAAGTTTTTCTCACCTCTAGCAAACTTCAAAATGCTGCCCCTCCCAGATAGGGGAGGTCCCAAGAAGGATATCTCAGCAGTGTCCGGGGTTCATGCCCAGAGAACCTGTGGACAATATCTCCCACTGTGTGGGCTGCTAAACAGCCACTCTGATTTGGCATCTCCTTTGCTAAGATACAAAGCAGAGTTGTTGGTCTGGAGATGCTAGTCCCACCTCCTACTTGGTCTCTGGCTGTCCTCAGGGATTTCTCTCCCTTCAGGCCCTTGTCATGCTTTCCATGGGTTGAGACAGAGAGAGGTCTTCTGCCAGGGAACCCAAGGTGGTAGAGAAGCTGGTTGCCCACCTTGATCTCAGTCCTTTCAATGTAGTTACCATGAATCTGGTGGACACTTTCTGCATGCTTGGTGCCTGACAGATTGGGGGAAAAGCATCGCAGACATAAAAATCTGATCCTTATACCATCTGCATGAAGTTTTGTCACTTCCCTTGGCTCCAGGAAGTTACTCATCCCCCTTTGATTTCTGGGGCTATTGCTAGTGATAATCTCAGTGCTGCACAATTGTTTTTGGTTTTCTGTGGGGAAGAGTGAAGACAGCTTACTTCTAGTCTGCCATTTTGGCCCAGAGTGATATTTTAATACATGCATACAATGTGTAATGATCAAATAAGGATAATTAGCATATTCATCACCTCAAACATTTATCATTTCTTTGTGTTGGGAACATTCAAAATCCTCTATTCTAGCTATTTGAAAATATACACTAAATTATTGTTAAGTATGGTGAAAGATTAGTTTTGGAAAGACCTCTGGGGGCACAATAATAGAGCTAGAAGTGAAAGAGGAATAGCTACAGCACATACTTAAAAGGCCATGGTTCATCCCCTGCAGTATAGAGTTCCAACACATAATCAGCTATATTCTTGAGTAAGGTAACCAATATTAATGATAGCTTAAACTATGATAATTTAAATTATGCACCAATAATTTTAACTATAATTTCCCTATTCTTGAGTTCTTAATTCCAAAATCAAATCCTGAATTCACTTAAGCATAGCTATATTTTGAAGAATGTTAAATGAAATTTACACATTAACTTTGCTTTACTTGCATACCCTGTGCACGCACACACACACACGCACACACACACACACACATTTGCTAGAAACTGAAATAATTCCCCCCCAACTCTATGTGATCCTGCTCATATATGCTTTTCAGAGAGAGCTTTCACAGAGTGAGAAGTGGGGAAATTATTGTCTACAAGTGACTGAAATAGTGGTATACATCTGACCTCAGGTGGGAAAATCATATAGTGCTATCTTCTGAAATTTATAATTGAGACACAGCAACTCTAAGCTCTTAAACTGAAGACCTGAAGGAATTATAGTGCAGCCATTTGCAATAATATGCATACATGGGTGTTGAATGTCAGACTTCAGAGAGACTGGAGAATGAAGCAAACATGAAAAGATAAACAGCGGCGGGGGGGGCGGGGGGTAGCGGGAGAGAGAGGGAGAGAGAAGCTATCTCAAGTTTCTTGATACTTTCCTAGTTTTAGTCCCTCGTGAAGCCAATCAACCAAGGTACTTTTCATCTGGGCTAACATATTTTCTTCCTGCCCGTTATAAGCTTCTGTTAATATGATCAACTGTACAAGCTACTATCTAAGGCCAATCTCTCCAGTTATAAATTGAATCACATCCTCTATCTCCTAATCAAGGACATCATTCTAGATACTATCCCAAATTTCTCCTGCAACATCAGTTTTCTTCTCAATAGTAACTCATTCCCCTAGTATCAAAGCAGTACCTAGAACATAGTAGGCACTAAATAAATATTTGTTAAATGGACTCATGCCCAGGAGGGAAACATAGTAAACAGGGATCAGGGCTTCAGGGAAATAGATTGGAATACTACAGCAAGAGAAGGGGATAGGGAGCCGGAGCGAGGATGTGTGTGTGGAACTATACCACTAGACAAATACTTGGAACAGTCACAGCTCAGGGATACAGGCCCACCAAAAGACCTAGATTTAATCACAAGATTATGGAATACTATCTCTCTTCCACACCTTGCTATAACACTAATAGGGCTCCAGTATAACAACAATGGACTAAAGCTGAAAGAGTTGCAAGAAACACAGACTCTCTCTGAGGAAGAGTACTTAGGAAAGCTGGAAGTCAAGAAGGGGACAAAAGCAAGGTTACTGTAGCAATGTTAAGACTCTGATGCCTATAACATTAGCAAACATTAACAGAAGCCATCTTCTAGCCTAATTAATATAAAGTCTCACAGCAGAAGCCCATTTTCCTTAGTTCCTATCACTTGATACATCATGTCCAATTTTCAAAAGTAGTGTAAAGAGACATGATTATTAAATGTAATGTGGTATCCTGGGTCATATTCTGGAAAAGAAAAAGGATACTGAGGGAAAAACTAAGGAATTCTGAATAAAGTATGTACTTTAGTTAATAACAATGTATAAATCCTAGTTAATTAATTGAGGCAAATGTACTGTACTAATACTATAAGATATGAGTAACGGAGGAAATTGGACATGAAGCATATGGGAACTCTGTGCTATCTTTGCAACTCTTCTGTAACTACAACTATTTTAAAATAAAAAGTTTTTTTAAAAAATCGCAACAGAAGCTGAATATCATTGCAGGTAATTATCACTCAGTGTCATATTGCTTTTTTCTCTGTTCATTAGAAATATCCCTTTTGGGGTCTGGAGATCATAAAATATCAATACATGGTTTTCACATAAAGTGAAATATCTTAGAAACAAATGTCCTAACAAATACAAAAATAATTACCTAGTGTATTTTAAAAATTCTCTTCTTTCACGTCAAGATAAACAGTGATGCTGATAGTGTCATGGAGAACAGAAAACCTTCTTTCCTCTGCTATCCTAAAGTCTATGTAAGCCAGGCTTTCTGGAAAAAATCAAGAAGAAAAATCATGAACATTTATAGCTATTGGCTTTGACAGTTGTTGGTATATATTCTGTTATTTCATGGAGAATGTTTTCCATGGAGTGGAAGGCAGATGTGAGCATATGTGTTGGATGTCTACAGCCCACGGCAATAGGAATGAATGTTTATGCAGACTTGTTTGGTGTCCATGCTAGGAAGTGATATGTTCTCTTGCCTTCCATAGGTTCATGAAAGATATCGATATCTGAGGCGTCACTGTTCAATTTAGCTATGGTTTCGTAGCTAGATCGACAAACATTTATTAAGTAGTTACCAAATATAAAGTAATAAATAACTAAGAATGATTAAAATTCTAGCCTTAAAGAAGTTTATAACCAAAAGAGATTGTCATATACCCAATATTTATAACAAAATGTGTAAAAATTCTGTACTATGTAGTGATGGATGGGGAAGTATATAAAAGAATTAGAAACTATGATTTCTGAAGTTTAATAGCTTTCATATTACTTAGAAAAAATGAGTACAGAGTCACAAACATATGAAAATAATTTAAGATCGTATTGCTATACTACAAAAGGATAAACTTAATTATTATAACCCAGATATTTTAGAAATGCATTTTCTTAAGTTCAAGCCATTTTTGCTATCCTCTTCCTTCAACATTTCTCCCTTCTGATTGATAGTGAGCTGAATTGACCCTAATTACATTCCCATAAGTATCCAGAAAATTTTGTTTAAGTCTAATAAGCACCTCAAAAATACTTTTTCTTACAGTTTATTTTGAAACCTTGAAGACAGATAATTCCTTTCCTGCCACTCTGCATTTTCATCCAAAATGTAAGCCTCAAGCCTTGGGATCATCCATCCTTTTCCAAACCCTCATTCTCACCTAGCTGGCCTTCCAGGTCCTTATCTCCTCCCCTCCCAGTTTCACCTTTACCTGTTTCATTGGGCCCTTTGACACTCCAAATGCTCTGTAAATAAATTCTTGTCTTCCCAGTGTTTCCCCCACCTCCTTTATCATGAAGTCTTCCCCAATGGTTCCAGTCTGTATTATGCACTCTCTCCTCTGTTCTCCCAAATCTGCTGTAGAGATTATTACTCTGTTATAATTCTGTTTCCTATTCATTTTTGCATTCCTAGGACCCAGAAAAGGCCTTACTAACTGTTAAATAAATGACTGAATGAAGATAAAAACAACATATTAGTAAATGCAATTAATATAGCAAAAATTATTCATGTATATGGTTTAGAAGGATTGATTGCATTTGGATTAGAGTTAATCAAGCAAAGCTGTAGCTCTTCGTTGAGTGAACTGGAAGATTCACCTATGAAAATATAACTCATATCATTCAAAATGAAAAATAGAAAAGGGGGTTAAATTTTCCTTTTTTCTCTCCTAAGTCCCTAATGAAATGGACCAATATCATCTGGTTGACAGCCTTTCTCTAGGAACCCTCTACATGTACAGGGATACCTAGAAGACATTGCAGGTTCAGTTGCAGACCACTGCAACAAAGTGAATATCATAATAAAGTGAGTCAAATAAATTTTTTGGTTTCCCAGTACATATAAAAGTTATAGTTATGTTTATGCTATATTTTAGTTTATTAAGTGTGCAATAGCATTATGTCTAAAAACAAGGTATAATATAAAATTTAAAAATACTTTATTACTAAAAATGCTGAGTCATGATCTTTTGCTGGTGGAAGGTCTTGCTTTGATGTATTGCTGCTGACTGAGCAGGGTGGTGGTTGCTGAAGGTGTGGGCGGCTGTGGCAATTTCTGATAATAAGACAACAGTGAAATTTGTTACATCAGTTGACTCTTCCTTTCTTAAAAGATTTCTCTGTAGCATGCGATGCTGTCTGATAGCATTTTCCTCACAGTAGAACTTATTTCAAAATTGGAGTCAATCCTCTCAAACCCTATTATTGCTTTATCAATTAAGTTTATGTAATATTCTAAATCCTTTATTGTCATTTCAACAATGTTCATAGCATCTTCATCAGGAATAGATTCCATCTCAAGAAACCACTTTCTTTGCTCATCTATTAGGAGTGATTTCTCATCCATTAAAGTTTTATCATGAGATTGCAACAATTCAGTCACATGTCAGGCTCCACTTCTAATTCTAGTTACCTTGCTATTTCTACCACATCTGCAGTTACTTCCTCCACTGAAGCCTTGAACCCCTCAAAGTCATCCATGAGGGTTGGAATCAACTTTTTCCAAACTCCTATTAATGTTGATATTTTGACCTCCTCCCATAAATCCTGAATGCTCTTAGTGGCATCTAGAATGGTGAATCCTTTCCAGAAGGTTTTCAATTTACGTTGCCCAGATCCATCAGAGAAACCACTACAGCAGCTATAGCCTTACAAAATGTATTTGTTAAATAATAATAAGACTTGGAAATCAAAATTATTACTTGATCCATGAACAGTAGAATGGATGCTGTGTTAGCAAGCATGAAAACAACATTCATCTCCTTGTACATCTCCATGAGAGCTCTTGGGTGACCAGGTGCATTATCAATGAGCAGTAATATTTTGAAAGTCATATTTTTTTCTGAGCAGTAGGTCTCAGCAATGGGTTTTAAATATTCAGGAAGCCATGCTATAAACAGATGTGCTGTCATCCATGCATTGTTGTTCCATTTATAGAACACAGGCAGAGTAGATTTAGCATAATTCTTTAAGGGCCTTAGGATTTTTGGAATGGAAAATGAGCATTGGCTTCAACTTAGAGTCACCATGTGTATTAACCCCTAATAAAAGAGTCAGCCTATTCTTTGAAACTTTGAAGCTAGGCATTGACTTCTCCTCTGTAACTATGAAAGTCCTAGATGGCATCTTCTTCCAGTATAGGGCTGTTTCATTGGCATTGAAAATCTGTTGTTTAGTGTAGCCAACTTCATCAATAATCTTAGCTATATCTTCTGAATGACTTGCGGCAGCTCCTACATCAGCACTTGCTGCTTCACCTTGCACTTTTATGGTAAGAAGATAGCTTCTTTCCTTAAACTTCATGAACCAAGCTCTGCTAGCTTACACCTTTTCTTCTGAAGCTTCCTCACCTTTCTTAGCCTTCATAGAATTGAAGAGAGTTAGGGCCTTGCTCTGGAATAGGATTTGGCTTAGGGGAGTGTTATGACTGATTTGATCTTCTGTTCAGACCACTCAAATTTTCTCCATATCAGTAATAAGGCTGTTTTACATTCTTATCATTCATGTGTTCCCACTGGAGTAGCATTTTTCATTTCATTCAAGAACTTTTCCTTTGCTTTCACAATTTGGCTAAATGTTGGTGCAAGATTCCTAGTTTTCAGCCTATGCTATCTTGGCTTTCAACATGCCTTCCTCACTAAGCTTAATTATTTCTAGCTTTTGACTTAAAGTGAGAGACATGCAACTTTTTCTTTCACTTGAACACTCAGAGGCTATTGCTGGATTATTTATTTGTCTAATTTCAATATTTTTCTGTATCAGGGAAGAGGGCACCTGAGGAGAGGAAGAAAGATGGGGGGATGGCTGGCTGGGTGGAGCAGTCAAAACACACACATTTATCAATTAAGTTCACCATCCTTATGGGCACTGTTCATGGCACCCCAAAACAATTGCAATAGTAACATCAAAGATCACTGATCACAGATTACCATAACAGATATAATAATTATGAAAAAGTATAAAATAGTGTGAGAATTATCAAAATGTGACACAGAGACATAAAGTGGGCACATTCTATTGGAAAAATGGTGCCCATAGACTGCTCAACACAGAGTTGCCACAAACCTTCAATTCATAAAAAACACAATTGTCTGTGAATTGAATAAAGCAAAGTGCAATAAAACAAGGTGTGCCTGTATATATGCACAGAGTGGCGCTGGCAATGACAGATGTTGGCAAGGTCAGAGGAATCAGGAGTCCCAATAGCACCCGCACTGTCAATAAAATGTAATTTATACATTGGGCAGTATTCTGATCATCCACTGCATTCTGAGAGCTGCGTTGCTAAGATGAGAATAAATAATCAAAACGTAAGCTGATGTCAAACTTCCTGGATTTCACTGACACATGAAAAGATCAACAAACATAAAAGCAAACCCATCATATTATTTTCCTTATCAGAATTCACACATTAAAAACTGGGTGTCCAGTGATAATTTAATGAGCAATTATATTTTGTAAATTTTTCCAATGTATGTTATACCATGAAAAAAAGTGAAATAAATCTCCACGGTTTAATATTATGTAACAAGGAAAACTCATTCATAAAGAGCTGCAAGCTAAATTTAATTAATAATTACATATGTAGTAAAGGTCAAAGAGGAATGAGATACCAATAATTGAACACAAAACAATTTCCTGACTTTTCATTCCAGCATTGCCTTTATCCAAATGACATTGCTGTAGGAAACAAAATAATAGGCAGTAATGATGTTGACAATTGGGTTATGAGAATAATTCTATGTTTCTTAGCCCTCCTCTAAAGTAGAAATGTTTTAAGGGTACTTGTTATAATCAGTACTTTCTATGGCTACAGTTGGGCTGTAAGTAAACTCAATAATTTACACCTGTCTTTCCCCTTCCAAATGGCTTTCTGAGGCATTTGAGAAATAATACAAAAAAGTAAAATGCATTGGGTTTAAAATATCACCTGTCTTCTACTTTAAGCTGACATGGAAGAATGTGGTTTAAATGTGCAGCAACCCCGTGTTTCTAATATTGCACCCCAGAATTAGACAGACTCACCCAGTCTCAGACACAGCTGAAATCCACAGGCCTTCAGAGAGCAGAGCCAGTCTGGGATAACTTTACAGCAAGAGGAGCAGACAAGACCATATACTTCCTGTGTGGAGGAGCCCCACAGAGAAGCGAGATGGAAGGTGTGGGGGCTACTTGTGTTTGGTTCCTCCTACCAAACTCACCAGTCAGGTAAGATTAAAAGGGGGAGGGTGGAGAGCAATGAAGATGAACAAGAGTGACACCTGGAGAAGGAAACACAAACTGAGAGATGCTGGGCGTTAACACTAATTTGTGCCCTCTAACAAGGGTGGAAACATTAGGAGTTGGAAGGCCATGTTCCCCACAAAAGCTACTCTGTTCTTTGCTGGTCTCTGACTTATGCTTTGTTACCATTTTCAAAACCTCCTTCTTCACACATTACCCATTCTAATGGGTAATATCTATCTTCCCAGCTGGTCTGTAAGCTCCATGAGGGTTCAGGAATGTATCTGTATTTTTCACTGTATTTCCAGCATCTAGTATGAGGCCTGTCATAGAGTAGGTGCTCAAGTATTATTTACTGAATGAATGAATGACTATGAATCATATCCTGGCATGATCAGAAAAATCTCAGAGGTTGTGTGCAAGAGCTACCACTGTTGCTGCAGAAAAACTGATTGCCCCTTTTGTATATGATCTTGTTAAACATCAGTCTGCTTGGATCCAATAGTTATACACACACACACAGCCACACATGGGAATATTTGGGTTGGAAGCACAATCTACTATTGAACACAGCTTGGCTCATGACTGGGTGGCCAGGAGGATTTCTAGGTTGCTGAGCAGCATGAATGGTGGGCTCTGTCTGAGGTAATAGCACGTTGGGAGTGGAAGATGTAGGGCTAATGTAAACAAATGAAGGGAAAATTTTAGTCAAGTAACAACTTTTTTCATTTTTTCCCTTTAGGTAAATATATTATTTTTCAAACCATAATGGTTTGTAACACTTTGGGAACAGGGTAGGGACTGGCTAGCTATACTCATTTAACATTAGAATATATTTGTTGTGAGCAACTGACTGGTCAGTACAAACCACTATTTAACCATTGACTTTGTTGTTGATTTTTTCCATCTCTTCTTTTTTTTCCAAAATATTAAGGGAGTACAAATGTTTCGTTACATGGCTTGAGTCAGGGCTATAAATGTGCCCATCACCCAAATAGTGTTCATTGTACCCACTAGGTGAGTTTTTGGCCCTTCTCTCCATCCCCCCACCTCTTCCCCCTTGCTTGATTTCCAATGACTTTTTCTTCCCTCTGTGTGCTTGTGTAACCATCAGATCTGGATCAACTTAGGTTGATTCCAGATCTTTGCAATTGTGAATTGTGCTGCAATAAACATTTGCATTTCAGGTGTCTTTTGATAAAAATAACTTCTTTTCCTTTGGGTAGATACCCAGTAGTGGAATTGCTGGATCAAATAGTAGGTCTACTTTTAGTTCTTTGAGAAATCTCCATGCTCTTTTCCACAGTGGTTGTAATTTGCAGTCCCCCAACAGTGTATAAACATTCCTTTCTCCCTGCATCCGTGCCAGCATCTATTGGTTTTGGGCTTTTTAATAAAAGCCACTCTAACAGGACTAAGGTGATTTCTCATTGTGGTTTTAATTTGCATTTCCCTGATGATTAGTGATGTTGAGCATTTTTTCATGGTTTTTGGCCATTTGTCTATCTTCTTTTGATAAACTTCTATTCATGTCTTTTGCCCACATTTTAATAGTTGTTTTTTTCTTGCTGATTTGTTTGAGTTATTTATAGATTCTAGATATTAGCCTTTTATCAGATGTGTAGATTGTGAATATTTTCTCCCATTCTGTAGGTTGTCTATGTGCTCTGTTGATTATTTCCTTAGCTGTGCAGAAACTTTTTAATTTAATCAAGTCCCATTTATTTATTTTTGTAGTTGCTGTAATTGCCATTGGGGTCTTGGTCATAAATTCTTTGCTTAGACCAATGTCTAGAAGAGTTTTCTCTATATTTTATTCTAGAATTCTTATGGTTTCATGCCTTATATTTAAGTCTTTTATCCATCTTGAATTAATTTTTGTGAGTGGTGAGAGAGAGGGATCCTGTTTCATTCTTCTGCATGTGGCTCTCCAATTTTCCCAGCACCATTTATTGAATAGGGATTCTCTTCCCCAGTGTACATTGTTGTCTGCTTTGTCAAAGATCAGTTGTCTGCATGTGGATGGTTTTTATCTTGGTTCTGTATTCTGTTCCATTGGTCTATGTCTCTGTTTTTGTATCAGTACCATGCTGTTTTGGTTACTATAGCCTTGAAGTCAGGTAATGTGATTCATCCAGCTTGGTTCTTCTTGCTTAGGATTGCTTGGGCTATTCAGGCTCTTTTCTCCTTCTAAACAAAGTGTAGAATTATTGTTTCTAGATCTGTGAAATATGCCATTGGTATTTTGATGGGGATTGCATTTAATCTGTAAATAACTTCGGGTAGTATGGACATTTTAACAATGTTGATTCTACTGATCCACGAGCATGATATGTTTTTTCATTTGTTTGCATCATCTGTGATTTCTTTCCTCAGTTTTTCATAGTTCTCCTTGTAGTAACCATCAACTTTGACTCACACAGAGCTCAGCACTGACTTTGTACTATTTATATGACTTTAGTTAAGTTACCTAATCACTTCAAAGCTCAGTTTTCTCATCTAGAAAACGGGGTGGGGAAATGGCTACCTCACAGAGTTGTTGTAAGGATCAAGCCAACAAAGTTCATGTAATGCACTCAGGAAAGTGCCTAGGACACACATGGCAGGAAAAAAGGACAGCCACTGTGATTCTAAATTCTAAAATACTTTAGAAACTGTAAATCACCAAGTAAATGCATAGGATTATTATCATTACTATTATTGTAGAAAATTTCACTGCTGTTTCACAAAAAGGCAACAGCTAAATAGAAGATGTTTTGTTCCATATCTATTTCACAGAAGCTAACAGCTGTGCGTCAATGTCTGCTTCATTCCCCAGTGGGATGTGAGCCATATTATAATAGAAAAGGCTATATCCTTATTAGGCATATAAGGTGTCTCATGGAGCAGAAAGGCACCTGTCAAATGTGCTCAGCTTTCTTCCATCACTTGTCATCTTGTCACGTTAGTTAAGTCAAAAAATACATATAAGTTCCTAACAATGTAGGTGTTGTGATTTTTTAATTGCTTTTTTACAATTTCTGTTTAAACTATAATTTTTATTTGATAGCTATGGGTAAAATGTTTAATGTGGGACATTGTCATTGCTGTGTACTTCAATACATAACCATTATAATTAAGATTTCAAATGACTCTGGTTCTGAAGTACATTGTCTCTGGCTTGCATAATGTGCAATATATTCATTGTTGCAGCTTACTTTGCATAAATCAATCTTATTAATATCTTATTCATCTTCCTGCTTTCCAGAGTCTTGAATCAAGTTAATTCTCTGAAGGAGGAAGTGTCAGGCAGCTAGGGAGATCTGCATAATTCTACTCCGTTGTTCAATAAAATTTGTACTACAGAAGGTCACATGATTTATTAGCAAATTTTAACTCTGCTGCCTCTTTGTTTCTCTAGGAAACAAAAACGTAGGTTTGTGTCTACATAGAATGTACAGACAAAGGGAGTAAAGGGGTTAAAGGAAAAAAATGGGCATCTAAGCCATGCAATGAATCACAATTGATTCCTGTAATGGATATTCTACTGGGAGTCCCAGTTTGAAAAGAAAAAAAATAGAAGCATTGTCCTTTTTAAGATTTGCAGCAATAAACATCATATTCTATTAGCATAGAGGTGAGGTGTCACCATGCTATTAGAGGTGGTAGAACCACCGCTGAGGACTAAACATGGTGCTGACAATCCACCCTAGTTGGTGACATACAATGTCAACCTGTGGGATCCATATGCAGAAGGATTGCCCTGCTGGGCTTTTCATTAAATCACAAAAATCCCTCAGAAAATTTCTGAAAGGGTGAAAAGGTTGCCCTCTTTAGTATAGCCTCTTGGAAAGTTGGTAATGCCATCCATAATCAAACAAGATATGAATCTCTCATCAAGATACTTTTTCTTAATCCCCACAGAAAGTTATGTTCATCTATTTCTTCTGATCTCCACAGCATGATTGTTTCTTCCCAGCCAAGTCTATGATAAATGTGAATTTTCTCTCTACCTGTACAGTAATCTGCATTGCATCAGTACCCTTCCATCTCCTTTATGGAGTTTACTGATAAAACTGTTCTGGAAATGGAAACGTTTCTTTCTATTTGCATGAAGTACAAGATAATTCTTCTACTCCTGCTTTTCTATCTTCTACATTTATAGTGGATCAATAATGGAGTTTGAGGGTAGGTTATCTTTGAAATCTTAGAAATGTACCCAACGAACATTTTATTTATTTATCTCTTTATTTATTTACACATACACCAATGTTCATTGCAGCATTGTTCACAATAGACAAAAGATGCAAACACCAGCCACATGACCTCATTTTTACCTTAATTTACTATTTAAAGACCCTATCTCTAAATGCAGCCACATTCTGGGATGATAAGGGGAACATATATATTGGGAGGGAACACAACTCAGTCCCTAACAGGGCATTTGCCATTCACATCAAGAGAAGCTTCTTCACCAACTGTTTGAATCTAGATGGGTATTGTTACTGCTTTGATCAACAGATTATGACAAAAGTGACACTGGGTCAGTTCCAGGCATGGTCCTGATTGGACTTGGTGGTGTACTCACAATGGTATACTGCTAAGCAATAAAAAGGATTGAACTACTGATAGACTCAGCTCATATGAATCTCAAAATCAGTATATTGAAAGAAATAAATCAGATACAAAAGAATGAATGCTTTATGATTTCATTTATATGAACTTCAAGACTAGGCAAAAGTAATTTAATAGAAATTAGAACAGTGATTCCCTCTGTTTGCGGGAGAGTGGTTTGACTAGGAGAGGCCAGTGAGGGGAATTTCTTGGTGATGCAAATGTCTGTAACTTGGTTGTCTTACTCTCTTTGTGTTGCTATAAATGAGTACCTGAGGCTGGATAATTTATAAAGAAAAGAAGTTTATTTGGCTCATGGTTCTGCGGGCTGTACAAGAAGAATGGTGCCTGTTTTTGCTTCTAGTGAGGACATCAGGCTGCTTCCACTCGTAGTGGAAGGTAAAGGGGAACTGGCGTGTGCAGAGGTCACACAGCAAGAGAGGAAGCAAGAGACACAGGGGGTGCCAGGCTCTGTTTAACAGCCAGGTCTTGGGGGAATTAATAGAATGAAAACTCACTCACTCCTCCTGCCCCAAGGGCATTAATCTATTCATAAGAGATCTACCCCCATGACCCAAACACCTCCCATTTGGTCCCACCTCCAACATCGAGGATCAAATTTCAACATGAGATTTGGAGGGCACAAACATCTAATCTATAACACTGGTTGACTATGGGTAAAGATGTTTAAGACTTAACAAACTATACACTTAAGATCTATAAATGTTATTGTATTAATATGTATTAGTTGTTTTATATATATTATATTGGTTTCCTATTGCTACTATAACAAATTGCTACAAACTTAGTGGCTTAAAACAACACAAATTTATTATCTTAGAGTTTTAGAGATTCGAAGTCCAAAATAGGTCTCACTATGCTAAAAAGGTGTCAGCAGGGCTGTTGTTTTCTGGAGGCTCTAAGAAGAATCCATTTTCTTCCCTTTCCCAGCTTCTGGAGGCTGCCCACAATCCTTGGTTCATGTTTCCCTTCCATCCTCAAAGCCAGCAAGAGCCACATTGTATCACTCTGCCACTGACTCTTCTGCCTCCCTCTTCCACATTTGAAAAATCCTTGTGATCACATTGGGCCTGTCTTATTCCATTTTGCACTGCTATAATGTAATACCACAGACTGGGTTAATTTTTTTAAATTTTTAATTATTATGGGTAGTTGTATATATTTATGAGGTACATGTGATGTTTTGATACAGGCATACAATGTGTAATAATATAATCTGAGTAATTGGAGTATTGATCACCTCAAGCATTTATCATTTCTTTGTGTTAGGAATATTCCAATTCCACTCTTTCAGTTATTTAAAAATATACAATAATTTATCGTTAATCACTCTATTGTGCTACCAAATACTAGGTTTTATTCATTCTGTATAACTGTATTTTTGTACTCACTAAACATACTCAATTTATCTCCCTCCCCCACTAACCTTCCCAGCCCCTGGTAAACATCATTCTCTCTCTATCTCCGTGAATTCAACTTTTCAAATTTTTATCTCCTGCATATGAGTGAGAACATGTAAAATTTGTCTTTCTGTGCTTGGCTTATTTTACTTAACAAAATATCCTCCAGTTCCATCCATATTGTTGCAAATGACAAGATTTCATTCTCTTTTAATGAATGAATAATATTCCAGTGTGTATATTTGCCACATTTTCTATATCCATTCATCCATTGATGGGCATGTAGTTTGGCTCCATATCTTGGCTATTATAAATAGTACTGCAATAAATATTGAATGCAGATATACTTTCAATATACTGATTTTTTTTTCTTTTGTATATACACCCAACACTGAGACTGATGGATCAAATGGTAGTCTATTTTTAGATTTTTAAGGAAGTTTCATGCTGTTTTCCACAGTGGCGCTACTAATTTACATTCCCACTGATAGTGTACAAGGGCTCTCCTTTCTCCACATCATTGCCAGCATTTGTTATTGCCTGTGTTTTGGATAAATGTTATTTTAACTGGGATGAGATGATATCTCCTTTTCGATAGGCATTTCTCTAATGATTAGTGATGTCAAACATTTTTTATATATCTGTTGGCTATTTGCACATTTTCTTTTGAGAAATGTCTATTCAGATCTTTGCCCATTTTTGAAGGATCATTTGATTTTTTCCTGTTGAGTTTATTGAACTCATTAGTATATTCTGGTTAGTAATCCCTTGTTAGAAGCGTAGTTTGCAAATATTTTCTCCTTTTCTGTTGGAACTTGGATTTCTCCTGGTCGCATTCCCCTCTGGCTGTGCCTGGCCTAGACACTTTCTACGTGGGCGCTGGCAGAATTCTGCCTTGCAGTATTCTGCTGTGGCAGGCAGCACTGAATGCCAATGCAAAGTCCCACACTCAGTTTACTCTCCCTCCCCCCAGCACACAGATTCTCTCTCTGTGAGGTGCTGCTGGTTGGGGGAAGAACAGTGTAAGCAATGAAGAATGTTTTTCCCATACTCTTCAATGCCTCTTTTCTTGATATTATGTTAAAACAGGTACTATAATTGCTCACCTGATTTTTTTTTTTTTTGGTTCTTATGAAAGTGCTTTCTTGCATGTATAGTTGTTAAATTTGGTGTTCCTACAGGGGGACAATAGCTGGAGGGTTCTAATCAGCCGCCTTGCTCCACCTCTTCTCAGACTGGGTAATTTATGATGAGCAGAAATGTATTGGCTCATGGTTCTGGAAAGTCCAAGATTGAGGGGCCAGCATCTGGCAAGGGTCTTCTTGCTGCACCATAGCATGGCAGAAGGGCAAAGAGAGAGGGGGAAAGAGGCAATAGGAGACCCAAACTTGTTCTTTTATAGGGAACCGACTCCTGCAATAATGGCATTAACCTGTTAAAGAGAGTGAGCCCTCATGGCCTAATCACCTCTTATGGTCCCATGTCTTAATGCTGCTATAATGGCAATTAAATTGCAACATGAATTGGGGAAGTTACAAACATTTAAACCATTACCAGGCCAATCCAGATAATCCAGGAAAAATTCCTCATTTTTGTTTGGTGTTTTTTGTTGTTGTTGTTGTTGTTGTTGTTTGAGGATTTTTTTTTTTTTTGCTATGTTGCCCTGGCTAGAGTAAAGTGGCACAACCATAACTCACTGCAACATCCAACTCCTGGGCTCACGCAATCCTCCCACTTCCTGAGTAGCTAGAACTACAAGACATGTACCACCATTTTTCTTATTTTTTGTAGAGACAGGGTCTCACTACATGGAAAATTCCTTATTTTAAGGTCAGCTGTTAAGCAATCTTTTTTCCATCTGTAACCTTAGTCACCCTTTTCAGGTAACAATTACAGGTTCTGGTGATTAAGACATGGACATCTTTGGGGAACTACTATTCTGCCTACTATAATTTATGTAAATTTTGCTTCAGTAAAAATGAGTTTTGTAAAAGCCTATTTATTACATGCCAGTTACTATTCTGTGTGCTTAGATATACATAGTTACATATTTATTTATTTTTGTCTGTCTGCTCTTCTAGAATCTAAGCTTCATGAGGTCAGGATGGTTTATGTGGCTACTGTTATTAGAACACTGTCTAGCATATAGTAGGAACTCCCTAAAAATGTATTGAATGAATGAATATGAAGTAAAAAAATGAATTTCACTTATTTTTGCTGATTTTATTGATAGTGTTGATTGAATTTATTTGTTGGCAGAACTTTATGTAGACAAAAATCACAGAACTTAAGAATTTACAAACCTCAGTTTTAAAAGAAAGTTTGTTTTTCAACCATTGAAACGCTGCCATCATCTTTCAGGACATCCCAGTCGTAATTCCAGGAACCTGAAGACAGAGCCATTCATTGAAGTGGTCAACCTCTATATTAGAAAAGAGAAATTTCTTCAGAAAACAATCTGATTCAGGAGAACACTCAAGGATTTATTTCCTGGTTTATTTTGGTAATTTATATTGTTATTCCTTATAAAGCTGAAATACATTATTTTAAACTAGAACATATAGTGCTAGAAATACCACCAAAAAGAAATTTTTCCTTCTTGTTTGTTAAATATTTTTCTAAAGGTTTGTAGAAGTCAACATCAAAAAATATTGTCTTGCACCATCATTTCTCACATTTTCAGACAATCGAAGGCTCAGTCTCCTTCATAACTTCATAACATCAAGCACAAACACATACGCCTTTGGAAAAAATTAAGGCACTGTATTTGACTACACTTGGAGGAGAATGAAAGTGTTGCTTCTCTGTTTTGCCCTCTAGGATATTTACAGTCCTTCAAGAAATAAATGTAGCAACGATATGTAAATGCGCCAACCACTTCTGACCTCCGTCTTACTCTGGTTTGTGTTTTGAACATCACAGATGAGATTCTGTCATTCTTTATAACCACATCCATGAGGGAAAAAATAATTTATTCTACTGGATAGTCAGAAAAATTTTGATTAAATTTTTATATAAGGTGATCCTAATAGAATTAGCACACAGACATACACTGCAATAATCTTTTTTCTTTCAAAGATCTACTGATCTTTTTAAATCATTTCCTATTTTAAAATATTTTCTGTTTTAAAATTTATATGATTTTCTCCAATATTATTATTACAATCAGATTATTTTTCTTCATATATATTTTCTTCAAAAAAGTGTGTGTGTGTGTGTGTGTGTGTGTGTGTGTGTGTGTGTATTCCTAAAGTTTTCTGTGGAGAGAAATAAGCAGAGCTTTGATGTAATGAGCATCATAGCACTTCAAAGAAATAAGCATAGCCAATGAATTTGGTAGAGTCAAGAAATCTAAAGGAAGGACACAGATATATCATAAAAGAGGAACTAATATTGAGCTATTTCCAAGAAAAAAACAGAAATGTTGCAAACACAGCTTGTTGGACAAAGAAGAAACTAAAGAATCTCTGTGAGTAGTCCTGTACTTGACAAAATTAACTTGGACTGGAAAATATTACTGATCTCAAAAAGCAACATGACATTGAAGAAGAAGTAATAATAGCCCAGATAATAATGATGGGGAATTTTTAATTCATCATAAAATATTGATAGATACAATATTGGTAAAGGATAAAGAATTGTCATTTAAAAGAGAAGCATTTTGAAGCCCCAAGAAACCTGAAGATGACTTAACACGACTTTCTAAAGTCCTGAAATAAATACGGGATAAGGGACAAAATAATAAGACCTAGGGCAGGGGATGGAGGAATGTTATACAGAAGAAAATATATCATTTTGAAATGGAAAGATGGCTAAAGAGAGGAGCAGAAAAAAGAAAATCCAAACTACAAATAAATGTGCAAACAAAAATTATGCAGAAACCAAAAGAAGAAATTCAAAGACAACCTCAAAAAGTAATCAAAATGCATTTTTTTAAATTTCAAAGAGAGATAACCAAGTTCAAATTCTAAAGGAATATTTTATAATCATACAGCAAAAAGTGCAATCAATGGATTAAAAAGCAAAGAGTAAAGTGTCTTTTGTTGTTGTTTAGAGAATTTAGCACTGTGCCTTGAACATGAGAAGCACTTGATTTAAAATACGTGTCCAGGCCGGGCGCGGTGACTCACGCCTGTAATCCTAGCTCTCTGGGTGGCCGAAGCGGGCAGATTGTTTGAGCTCAGGAGTTCGAGACCAACCTGAGCAAGAGCGAGACTCCGTCTCTACTAAAAATAGAAAGAAATTAATTGGACAACTAAAAATATATAGAAAAAATTAGCCGGGCCTGGTGGTGCATGCTTTGTAGTCCCAGCTACTCGGGAGGCTGAGGCAGGAGGATCGCTTGAGCCCAGGAGTTTGAGGTTGCTCTGAGCTAGGATGACGCCACGGCACTCACTCTACCCAGGGCAACAGAGTGAGACCCTGTCTCAAAAAAAAAATTAAAATTAAAATTAAAAAAAATAAAATAAAATACATGTCCACTTGATATCATTTTTGGACTTTACTTTAGAAAAAGTTAAGAAGATTTCCACTTTCAAATTGCCTTAAAGCAGATAGATCAAAGATACTATATCAAATAATAACAAACACATTGATATTCCAGATCTAATCCAAAGATATTAGAAAGCAAGGTAAAGATTATTTTTTAAATCTATCCTAAATTTATGAAGAAACTCAAAGAGTTTAAATGTAGGATCATTGATAAAAAAGTGAAACACATGTTCTACCAGAACTCATGGCTGGAGGTCTGACGGATTGCCCTTGAAATTCATTCACATGAGAGATGACAGAGGAGACCTTAGCTTCTAAAGTCACTGGGTCTCATTTCCTGACTGGCAAGCAGGGTCACTGACACAAGAGCAAATCCCAATGTGAGAAAATGGAACCTGTTTGATGTTAGGCAAAATCCTGGCTTCCTAATCTAATGCCTCAGAGCACTTTAAGAAATTCTTTTCAAACATTGTCATCAAATAAAAACTTACTAAGTTCCTAATTGTATGTTACTTGCTCAGCTCCATATAAACAATGATTTTAGTAGACAAGGATCTTAATCCAGCATAAGGAAATACTCTGAAACCTATTACACTAACTTGTCACCAATCTGGGCCTTGAATCTTTTATGCATTTGTTCCTTTTTTCACTTTTCAAATTTCTGTTTCAAACTCTATACTAAAAATACCTCATGCCTGACTCAACAGTGTCAATAAATTATATGCAATAGTTCTTAAAAACATGTTGTCACCCATATAAAAAGATTCAAAGTGGTGATCCTTTAAAAATAAAAATCATAAGCCTACATATAACACTTAAGGAATGGCTAAGGAATAAGAAAAGATATAGAAATAAATTACAAATAAATAACTTGCTTTCTAAGGACATTACAACACGTAACACACTAAAGAATGCTTTTCTGACTTATATGCTAGGAACATGAAAAATTAAATTAATGTTCAAAGTTTATCCCTGGAAGAATCTGAGCCACCGTGAATTAAATAATCAATTGATCGTCCCCACTCCTTCTGCATATCACCTAAGACAATTTTCAATGCCTCACAACTCTCTGTTGTGATCATCTCTAACTATCCCTGTGGTTCAGAATGGATTCAGGGTAACAAAAAATAATTTCTTTGTATGAAGAAAAGTCTCAAGTTCTTGTTTGAAGTTATTTACATATACAATATTCGTTAATATGTCTTTGCATTGTTTACATGGTTTGAGTTTGTTGAAGGAAAAACAGTTGAGAAGAAATGCTCCTCCAGTTAGAAAGGATAATGAAAGATACAGAACAAAGTTGTTATGTTCAGAACAAGGACTTCCAAGGTTGACAGTGACAATTAGAAAACTGAGTATCTACATCTCCTCCCTACCACCTGGCTGCCAGATTGTATGTTAAATGAAAACAAGTCAGACCAAATTGTGCCACATATACAAATGTTTATTTACAAGAAGGTACAGAAAAGCCATATGACCATTCCTGTAAGCTTGATAAATTCTTCCCTGGGAATACCTCTGCTATGGACTAAATGTGTCCCACAAAATCCATATACTGAAGCCTCTAACACACAATGTCTTGGTACTTGGAGGTGGGACCTTTGCGAAGTAATCAGATTTAGATGAGGTCATAAGGCTGGAGCCCCTGTAATGGGATCAGTGACTTTATAAAAAGAGAAAGAGATACCAGAGCTCTGTCTTTGTCATGTGAGGACACAGCAAGAAGGCAGCTGTCTGCAAGCCAAGAACAGAGCCCTCACCAGAACCTGACCATGCTGGCACCCTGATCTCAGACTTTCCAGCATCCAGAACTGTGAGAAATAAACGTCTGTTGTTTAAACCACCCAGTCTGTGGTTTGTTTATAGTAGCTTGAGCTAAGATGACTGCTGACTCTAAAAGCATCCTGTAGGAAACTCCAGAACAGATCCAGCAATATTTTGATGACAGGATCCATAAGCCTTCTAGCCCTCAATTATGAGACACAAAAATGACTAAAAGGAGTTCTAGAGCAAAGGCATCACTCCAAACATGTTATGCTGCTGTACTTGCTGGCTGTTTACTGGGTCCTTTTTATTCCAGAAAAGAATGAAGATGCCTGCATAATCTTTTTTAGACAACTATATATATACATATATATACATACATACATATATACACACACACACATATATATATACACACACACACACACATATATATATATATACACACACACACACACAGACACAGCTTGAACACCACTCATTTCTCTAGCAAAGAATTATTTGTAGCATCGATTTAGCTAAACAACAGACCCTCTGGTGCATATTTAGATAGCAATATTTAAATAGCTGCCTCTGGAGTGTAGACTCGTAGTCAGCATTTTTCAAGTACTAACTACCTTTAAGTAAACTATAAATTATATACAATATAGCAGAAGCCAAGCTGCTTCTTTTCAAGGCTACTATCATATTAAAATGATGAGGTTACAAATCTTGGGGGTATTTTGAATGTTTACAATTAATTAAAAAATTTTATATAAAATATATATTATAATATATTAATTTGTCATCCACTGTAGTCAATGTGGTCTGGGAATGAGACACAGGTTGAAGTTGATGATAAACGCCCCTCTTTTCAATGCCATTACTATATCCGTGTGATAGTTGAGCAATCTGACTTGGAGATGACATCAAAATCTGAACTAGTCAGGAGGCTGAGGCAGGAGGATTGCTAGAGGCCAGAAGTTTGAGACCAGCCTGGACAACATAGCCAGACCCTGTCTCTAAAAAAATTTTAAAAATTAGCTGGGCATGGTGGTTTATCTGTAGCCCCAGCTACTTGGGAAGCTGAGGCAGGATGATCACTTGAATTCAGGAGTTTGAGGCTGCAGTGAGCTATGATGGCACCACTGCACTCCAGCCTGGTTGACAGAGCAAGACCCTATTATTTAAAAAAAAAAAAATCTGAAATCCTTCATATGAAGAAAGTTAAGCCCAGGCTAAATGGCATGTCTCGTACAATTTCTCCAACTCTAACTCAGGCCCTCATTCATAAAATCCCAATGGCTTTGGGGTTTTTTCTAAGAGGTTTGCCTAAATCAAGTCAAGGTCACTATGCTTTCAACTATATCACACTGCCTCCCTCATGAGGCCATTCACAGAATAACTCTAGATTCAACAGCTCTAGACCATTGGGCATCTGCACAGCCCAGTGTCTAGTCTAGCCAGGATGGCACTACTGTTGTATATGGATACAGTCCTCTTTTCTCATTTATGTAGCTTAAATTAACTGAATAAATGTTATCTTCGGGGCCAATCTGAAGACATCACATAATAATGGAAAATTCACCAAAACTGGATGATTATTTTTCATTTAATTCACAAGTGGAATGAGGTGGGCATATTTTGATTACTGATACTTTTTAATGCCTTCAGTGAGTTGTTAATGAGATGCCAATAACTAATCCCAAATGAAAACTCTTTAAGAGTTGCTATTAATATAACTGCAATTAAACTACTTTAAAGTGTTAGAGACTAACAGATGACTGACCAGAGATACCAGCTGCAAGAGCATCTCAGTAAGAAGGAGAAGTTGTAGATGAAAGAGAAAAAACAAACAGACAAATAGAGATTGGGTGTGGGTCTGAGGGAAGGGTGCCAGAACCGTCAAGAGACTCCACGGGAAGAAGTTGCGGAGCAGAACAGGAAGGAGCAAGGTATTGGCAGAGATCCACCCCCGAGAGGCTTGGAGGCCAGAGAAGGGCAGGTGGAGCAGTTAGTTTCTCCCTCCCTTGCATCTCTGACAGTTGGCAGGTTCCCGAGCTGCTGGAGAGACTTTCTGCCCGTATGAGCCCAGAGGCTACTGCCACCGGTGAGCTGGGAGCTTCTTGCGGACAGGGCACCAGGCTCTCTGCCCCCTGGGCACCTCCCATCTCCACCGACCGGAGCTGGGAGGGCAGGCGCATATTTCTTCTCTACCCACCGTGCACCTTTGTCCTCCCCAGGGGGCTTCCACTCCTCCAGTTTCATCTTGCTTCCTCCCACACAGACATTTCCCAACTCTGGCCCAGACTGCAGGCGCCACAGGGGTCCAGCGGGTCCCGGGTGGTCTGCGTGACTCCAGTGCCTGGACGTACTGGGTAGGCGGCCTCCCAGAGTGAGGGTCAGAAATGAACAGTGCTAGCTTTCCTCCATTCAGACTGTTTTTCTCCCTTTCCCTTCCCCACCCGTGGCTGCTGAGAGGGCCATCACAGAGCGTTGGGCTCAGACCTTTTCTCTTGGGGTCCTGCAGAGGACGGAGGGGTTCTCAGAATGTGAGCTCCCTGCCCACCAGTCATTACAGTTGAAAGCTGGCTAAAAAACTGTCTGAGACACAGATCTGTCTAGGCAAAATCTCCTTCAGAGGTTTCCAGCGAAGTGACAGCAGTTTGGGGGAAAAGTACCAACTAAGCTCACTCAGTCTGGATCTTCATCTCAAAGCCGAGGTGGGGGACAGAATGAACAAGTCATTAACCTCGGTTACATTTTTTAAAAGCTCAAAAATCTGTCAGAGAGATGAAATACATTAAAAACTCAAATTGTATACTTTCCATTAATTTAAGTGTGTTCCACACTGGCAAGGTGGTATCTGTTCTGTATTCATAATAATTGGATCATAATTCCTATATAAAAATTATCATACTGATACAGTCTCATTTTCCTACTACTGAAAAATCATGTTTCAGATCATTTATGTGACAAGAGAAGTAAATACAAAACAGAGGCAAGCAAACTAGCAACACAAAACTAAAGAATATCACCTTGACCTTCTTGTTCATATGTGGCTATTATTTAACTCAACTGCATATGGGTAAAGTGGAGTGCCAATTTTAAATGCTAAGTGTTTAGATCACAGTTAAAAACAAGTGCTATGACTCACTGATATAGAAATTAAACATCAGATTCTCTTTAAATTCCCTGTTTTAAATTCTGCTTTGAATCCTTAGGAGCCACCAGACAGATTCTGAACATCAGACATCTCATTTTCTAAGCAATGAAAAAAAAAATCTCTGGATTTCTATTCCTTCCATTGCAAACATACAGATTGAAGTCGTGGGTAAGGAAAAGAAAAAGATTTTCTATTAGCTAACACTGGAATTCCCAAACCATGTGAATCAACAGACAAAACAGAAATCTTTTTCAAATGATTCTAAGCATTCACTTTAGAGCACAATGTCCTGAATACCAAACTTCATGTGCCAACTGTACTGGATTTGCACAGCGCCTCCTACTGATGTGTACATGAAATCCTCCTTCAACATCCAGCTTTGATGCAGGCGCCTGGGGGAACACTGGAAGTTTTCTCCATTGAAAACCAAACGGCATTTTTCAATGCCTGCTAGGGAGTTATGTCAGTGTCTACACAGCTAGCTGTGCATAATCACACCCTTTCCTAGAGAGAAAGGAAATCTGCAGAGCTATCAACAGAACGATAATAAGCTTGCATCTTCTGGACTAAAGAGCACAGACCAATCTTTCCTAGTTCAACAGGGGAGGAAAGTCACTTAATAACCTGCTTTTTGGCCTCCACTAACTCTGGAATGGTCATCTTTAGGATCCTCGTATGTGCTTACACAACAGATAATGAAAGAGCTGGACCCATAATAGCCAATATTTATAAAAGCATTTGTTATGGTGTCTGGCACAGTTCCATGTGTTTGTTATGTGTTAACCAATTTAATTCTTATAATAACTTTATGAGGTAGGTTGTATTATTATCCCCATTTTACAGACAAGGAAACAGAAAGAGAAGTTAAGTAACTTGCCCAAGGTCAAACATAACAAGCGTAGGATGTGATCCAGGTGATCTGGCTCCACCGTCCATACTATTAACCATGGCACTGTTCTCATGGGTTCATACAGCGACTTTTCCTTTCTCAGAACTGCCTCTGCAAATTCTATCGTCAGCTCCCTTCTATGTATAACCTGCACCCCATCCCCCTCCTTGAATAAAATCTTGTGCAGATTTCATAGCCTTTCTCCTAGAGAATAAAAGTCTTTCAGTAACTTCGGGGCATAAAAACAGTAACAGTCACCCTTAAATAGATAGAAGTACGGCGTAATGCTAACTTTTTAAAGTCCGGACAAGCATCTCCTGGCACCTAGCTCCTTCCGGCCTTTGGCTGTTGCAGGTGTTGCTCTGGGAAAGGGGCCTTGGGTGGCTGCTTCTGTGTTTAGTCTGCCAGTTCCTCCCACTCCCCCCATGCCTTCCCCTCTCAGGGGCTGTGGGTTGGGAAGGGAAAGGAAAGTAGGCAGGGGGGGCCTCCTTGCCTGCGCTGAGCCAGCATTCAGTCACTCGGGCCATGCTGATGTTTGAATCTCACTCGGTCTGTGGGGTTGACCTCGGTGAGCTTGTGGAGAACCCCATGATGCAGTCCCCCATGGGGGTCTTGCTTTCTGGCTAGCTTCGTCAAGCTCCCCATTTGGCTCTGACTTTCAGTAATCTACCTCTGCAGACAATTTTTTTTCTGCTTTGATCTCCTCTCCAGTAAGCCCTCCTCTGCCAAATTCTTTTTGAGTGCTCCAGGTCTACCCTCTCTCAAGCCCAGCATGGACAAATGCCCCCGTTTGTCCTATCACTGGGGGGGCTGCTGTTCTTTCCTAAAGCACAGGTTTGTTCTGCAGCCCCAGGCTGATTTCCAGCCTCCCCTTGGCCCACTGCTCCCCACACAGCGGGAGACCCCAACCCAGCTGTCTGGGTGGTCTTACGCAGCCGCTCTCCCTTTACTTGAAGGAAGGAGTCACCTTCCTCATGTCCTAACATTACTATGCCAACCTAACGATCACTCTCTCGAAACAATGCTCCTATTTCCAATATCAGCCTCTCTAGCCTCTTTGTAAGAGCTAGACTGGATGAACTCAAAGGACTCTTCCAGCCTCCCACATCCTCGATTTTCAGTATCCTTGGAATCCACAATTTTATGACCCTCCCAGGTGCTGTGCCCCTCACCCACCTGGACCACCACTCTTGGACAGGGAGAAGTCACAGCTGTGCTTGGCATATGTGAGCCTTGCTTTCTGTTGCAGGTTGGCTTGTCCAAAAGCAGGTGCTGAGACAGAGTTTGGCATACAAGGAATTATTAAGGATCAACACCTGTGGAAGGGAAAGGAAAAAAGCAGTACTGGGAAAAAGGGAAAGTCATTGATGCAGCTGTGACAAAGCTTTTGTCAACCCCTTGGGGAACTGGGGAGCAAATATTGCCCATCAGAGTTGACCCACATCACTCCAAAATGTCCAGGCCTTTATATTCCCATCTTAACCAGTCAAGCCCTTGAGTGAGGCCACTCTCGGCAGCTGAGGCAAACCCTGCAGCAGCAGCTGGAGGCTGTCTTTGGACAGGTAGGCAGTAAGTCCTTCACTGAAGGGCAGCTGGGAGGCGCATCCCATGGCCAGCAAGTTCTACTTAAGGTGGCCACATTCGTGCTGTGTCTACTCCAGTACTGCTGGAGAAAAGAATACGGAATGTGAAAATAAAGGATCCATTTCCCTTTTTATCCTGGAAGACATTGAAAGTGCTCAACTGGTTCAAAGCGGGGGTCGAAAAGCTCTGTGAGGTACGGGGTCTACCTTTAGTAAGATATCCATTTCCAGAATCAATGGAGGATGAAAAGAATCCACCCAAACGCCATGAAGCGTTAAGCTATTTCCCGTCACGGTGAGTGCCGAGAACCATCACAACTGGCACACCCCATCCACGCCCCTCTGCCTCTCCCCTCAAATCTCGTTCACTATTTGAATGGAAGCAAGTGAAGAATATACCAGTAATAGGAAAAGCTAACTGTAAAATACAGCTATATCCTATGTTATTAGAATAGTTTCTGTTCTATTTTAATTCTATTTTACAGAAATTGATTTCGTGATAGAGCCAATTATTTTACACCTATACTTAATTAAAAGACAAATTGACACAGGTGCTTAAATAAAGAATTTAGGCAGTTCTGAGGAGGATTTATGCAAGTGTTGGTTTCCAAGGGTATCCAGAAAATAGTAAAAACGCTTGCCAGAGCAACATCAAAGCCAGCTACAGCTCTGACTTAATGACGAGGCCAGCTCCAAATCTGAGAGCCAGATGGAAAGGTATCAAGGAAGGTATTAAGAAAACAGCCTCAGGTACCCACTTCCCTGGCTCAGGAAGAGTCACAAAGCCCTCAAACTCTGTCTTTCCATATGTTCAGTTGAGTCACCCACGCTGTGAGTATGGAAACAAATAGACTGTCAACTCTTTACCCTGAGCTATTTATGGACAACCAAAGAGTAGGTGATGCTGAGTGAGCAGGTGGATTTTAGTAAAATATTTCCCCGGCTGCTTTAACTTATGCAAAATCCAAACCGAAGAAAGCAACATGATGCTAATTCAAGCTGTAGCTCAGTGTTTGCCAAAACTGCTGGCTTTAATGAATGAGCCTTTCAAAGCCTCCCGAGTTCGTGGATGATCTACCATCAGCATGTACCTCACTCAAAGACTCTTTAATCAAAGAGCTTTATTATGCTGCTAAGGGGTAAATCTTGGCTTACTTTAAAAGAGTATCTACAATGATTACTATTTAACATTTACTTTTAAAAATCCGAAATATTCTAGATACTTGTACAAAATCTTCAAAAGATGTGGACCCACTCCAGACTTTCTCTGTGAGTCACTATTGGATAAAATCCTGGTAACCTCTGCTCCCACTTGGTGTTTCTATGAAACAAGTAGTTGGTCTCCACCAAGGCATTTGATGGTAGATCCGATCATTGAAGATCCAAAGATCAAGGGACCCAGAGAACCTGAATCATTGAGGAGTTTCAAATCAAAAGCAAAAAAGACAAAGCGAGGTTATTTATTCTGAAGCTGAATGTGCTCTCTCTGTTTTTAGACCACAGGCCCAGTATGGGAAACATTACTAGTATTCACCAAAAGAATGTCCTTCAGATGGGTGAGGCCAAATGACTAGTTCTAGCCAATAAAATGGGAGCAGAAATGACCTGTGTCATCTCTGCTCACACTGTTAGTGTTTCCCCCGTTTTGCTTGTCTGCTTCTGCAGCAACGGAGGAGGCTGTGTATTCCAGACGCTGCAGCCACACTATGGCTGCGTTTCCATCAGCCTGGATCCCTGATGCCACCGTTTTACCTACATGTAACCATTATCTGGAAGCTGGCGAGATCCCCCATATCTGTGTTTATATTTTTCCACATTTATATTTGTCCATAAACACATCATACTGTTTTGCACGTGTTTAAGCTTTAAATAAAAGGAATCTTACCATATGTATCAGTCTGTATGTTGCTTCGCTGTTAACATTGTTTTTGACATTTATCCACCTTGTTACATGTAGCTCTTATAAGACTGAATGAATACATCACAATTCATTTATCTATTTTCCTACTGATGGTCATTTGGGCATTTTTAATTTTTGCTGTAATAAACAATACTGCAATACATGTGCTTATATAGCCCCTTGCACACAAGTGCAAGATTTTTTTAGGAGTTGGCATTTCAAAAGGGAATCATCAGGTTGAAATGTGTAGACAGCTTTAGCTTTTACTAGATGTTGTGTAGTAAAAATACCTGACACTTGTATAATATTAACTCTGTGGGAAGGCGCGTTTAAAGTTTTTCATTTAATCCTCATGCAAACTCTGTGAAATACCTTAGAATAGAACCTGGCTGAGTACCAAGGAAGCTCTATGTATGTTTGGCTATTATTATCATTTCACAGATGAGGAAGCCGCAGCATGAGTGTTTGAAATAGGTTGGTTAATGACACACAGCTAGCAAGGGAGCAAGGCTTCCCTCTGGAGTCCGTGCTCTTAAACACTAAGTTTCCTCCTGGTGGGCCCCAAAAGCCATAGAGAAGGGTTCCCATTTCTCCAAAGTCTTTCAACACTTCCTGTTATTAAATCAAGCTTTTCCATTCTTGCCAACCTTATGCATGTGAGTTGTGAGATACTATTTCATTGTTGTTTTTATTTTCTCTTTCATAACTAGAAGTTGAGCTGTTTTTATATGTTCATTGGCCATTCAGATTCTCTCTTCATACATATCTTTTGTCCATTTTTATATTAGGTTGATTGCCTTTTTCTTGTTGATTCGTAGGTGTTTTCTACATATCCTAGATACTAATTTTTTGTCAATTATATTTATTACAAATATCTTTTTCAGTCTGTAGGTTGTATTTGAGCCTTTTAAATATCTCTTATAATGAATAGCCTTTCAATTAGCATACAATTACATTTATCAATTGTGCTTTCCACGTCTTTATTTTTAAGAAATTCTTCCCTATGCAGAGATTTTAAAGATATGCGTCTATATTCTCTTTTAAGAGTTTTAAAATTTTGTCCTTCCTATTTAATTCTTTAATCTACCTGGAATTTATCTTTGAATTTATTTAATGTTATAAAATTATGCTGACACGATTTAATAAGGTCCATTCTTTACCGATTTAGAGTGATATCTCTGTTATATATTGAGTGCTCATATCAGTACAGGCTTTTGCTGAATTCCACTTTGTACAAATCTGTTCTGTTAATCTTTTTGTTTACCTCTGGAAAAAAGCACTACCTGCTGTTATCATAGTTTTATAATATATCCTAATATCTGAAGGGCAAGCTTCTCTTCCCTTGCCTTCTTCAAAATTGTTTTAGGTCCTCTTGGTCTTTATATGAGAGAACACTTGGCCTATTTCATATAAATTTCAGGATCAGTTTTTAATGTTCCATGTTCCATGAAAAACCCTATGGGATTTTATTGTAATATTATTTTGTTTATAAGTTTTTTTCTGGGAAGAAATAACATCAATTATAATATCAATTCTTTTCATTTATTAACATAGTATGTGCCTCTATTTGTTCAGTTTTTTCCTTTGGTCCTTCAGTAATGTGTTTTAATATTCTCCATGGATAACTTGTACATATTCATTTCTAAGTTACCACTGGTTTTTTGTTGCTCTTAGTATGGCATCTTCTTTTCTCTTTCTATTATTATTCGTTTATTGCTGATATGGCAATGCAAATGACTTTTTTTTTTTTGAGACAGAGTCTCACTGTGTTGCCCGGGCTAGAGTGCCATGACATCATCCTAGCTCACAGCAACCTCAAACTCCTGGGCTCAAGCGATCCTCCTGCCTCAGCCTCCCGAGTAGCTGGGACTACAGGCATGTGCCACCATGCCCGGCTAATTTTTTCTATATATATTTAGTTGTTCAATTAATTTCTTT